>CM019744.1:1144813-1372412 GCA_009761775.1 Ficus carica | reverse complement strand
AAGCAAGTTCCTCGTGTCGTACCGACCTGCACTAGGACAGGTTTGGTCTATGGTTTGAGTTGGACAGGGCTGGCCGCCCCAACCACTATATGGCTGCGCGCCAAGGTACGTACACTTTTGTTATGTAAGGGCCCAAAAGTATGCTAACCTAAGAAAGCATAATGAAAGAATAAGTGATTCGTGCATTGTTTTATTATGAAATGTTTTGCGGGTTAATAGTTGTGCTTGCTGAGCGAAAGCTCACAACTTACGTTTATGTTATAGGTAAGCAATCTTATGGCAATATGTGATGCAAGACAGTGGAGCATGACAGGGCAAACTGTGAAATCTTGGGATAGGAACCGCTATGCGTTTTGTTATGTAGTTAATATATGTACATGTATATATACATATATAAGTAAGTTTTGTACGAGTAAGTTTCCAAGACTTAAGTTGGATTTAAACCACGTTTAAAGTTTAAGTATGTATGATTATAAGTAAGTATATGGTCGATTTTAGATACAAGTTATTTTAATAATAATAAAAAAATAGTCCTTATTTTCCGCATGTACAGTTATTATGTAGTAAGTTAAGTACAATAACGGCCTACGTAGGGTGGGTCGTTACAAACAAGACTTGTAAGAATCTACTTTTCTGTTCCCAGCTATAATTTCTTAACTCTACTTGTTGGTACTCTTTTGAATGTTCTATGAACTTAAAAAATATAATTTATGAGTGTTGGCAGTGTTTGTGAATGGGAAGTCTGCAAGGATTTAAAGCTTGTCAAGGCTGAGGATTTCTTCACTTATGAGCTCAACAACCCTGGAAACACTAGTAATCAAATTGGCTCCAAGTGACTACTGTTAATGTGGAGCAAATTCCCGGTCTCAACACTCTTGGTGTATCATTGGTTCGCATTGACTACGCACCATATGGCCAGAACCCGCCTCACACTCACTCTCGTGGCACCGGAATCCTTGTCGTCGTGGAGGGAACACTCTATGTCGGTTTTGTGATGTCAAACCAGATGGGAACCGCCTCTTCACAAAGTTTCTGAACAAGGGAGATGTGTTTGTGTTCCCAATTGGTCTGATTCACTTCCAGTTCAATCCCGGACATTACCCAGAAGTTGCCTTTGCGGGTCTCGGCAGCCAAAATCCAGGAGTCATACCAATTGCAATGTCAATCTTTGGATCTAGCCCTGCCATCAACCCTGAGATCCTGGCCAAGGCATTCCAACTTGACCAGAAAGTGGTTGAGCAACTTCAGAAGAAATTCTGGGTTGATCCCAATTAGACAGACCAATAAACAACCACATGAAGTAGAATGATTTGTGTTGCTAGCTAGAGTGTTTTGTGTTATGTAATAAATAGAATGGTCATGCGTGTACCATTCTCTTACTTCAGCTTATGACTGATTTACTGTGTTCCATTGTCGAGAGAATAGTCTTCTATATACTTATCTTAGTATCCATAAATTTGTGTATGGTTTTCAATTTCAATAGAACGCTACTTTAAAATTTTAAAGTTCTTTTTGAAGGAAATTGATTGAAAATGGTCATGAATTGCAATCTCACGTGCACCCAAAGAGTTGCAGCATTTTGTATACGTTTAGTGTTCTTTTTCAGCACTATCTCGCTTTATTCTAGTTCTTACGATATGAAAGGTGGTGTGCATTTGTTTGTATATTTGTGTATTAATAAAGAATTTTCCATTTGTCTGGGGAGAAATGTTCACTTACTGCTAACTAATTCGTTAACTCTTCCAATTATCTTTTTTAATGTCTATTACCTAGTGAAGGAAAGCTTCATATCTTCAAAAAGTGAACAAAGTGGTTTTATCACCAGCAAGTTCGATATGTGATAACGTTAGCGATAGAGACATTTTCCTTAGTTTTAGGCTCAGCAGCCTTCCCCTTCTTTTTTGGATCTTCTTCTTGTCCCTTTGCTTTCCCACAATTTTCTTCCTCTTATTCTTTGCGAAGAAGAAGCATTCCCATTAGCTGCATTGGCTTCGGCAACATTTGCCATGCCACTCATAGATGCATTCCCATTAGCTGCATTGGCTTCGGCAACATTTGCCATGCCACCCTCATCATCTATGAGGGGCTCATAGGTCCGCAGCTCGTTTAGGATTCCCTAAACTTATTCATCTTATGATTCATGATGTAGTTCGTCTTGAATTAGAGAAAAGCGGGAGATACTGTCTCCAAGATCATACTAACCTGGGTCTTTTCATCAATGTTCGCACAATTGATTTCAACCTCATTAAAATGATGAATCATTTTGAGGATGCGCTCACGAACTAAAGAACCATTCTTCATTTTGCCGTTACTAACGGCTTTCATAGCTTCGTGACGGGCCTGCTTAGAGGGGCGTCCAAACATGTTATGCAAAGATTCCATAATCTCGCTAGCAGTTTTAAGGGCCTCGTGCTCAGCTCTAAGCACTTCCTTTATTGTCGCTAACAGGTAACAGCGGGCCTTGTTGTTTGCAACAACCCAATGGTCATACTTGTTCGAGACAAACTTAGAGGCATTGACCAAAACACTGGAGGACGATCTTAAGGACAAAGTGGTAGTTCTCATTAAGCAGAGAATGTTTATGTTACTTTTTCATTTAACAAAGTTTTCACTAGTTAAAACTTGAGAGACGAGAAGTGAGAAAATCGGATTTGACATATTTGCTGAAAATAAATAAGAAATATTTTTTAATAAATAATTGCACAAATATCGCAAGAAAATTAAAGGCAAAGTAAATATGATACATGAATACACATGTTAAAATACAAAAAACATGTTTTACTTAAAAGCCTAAGGAATTTTAATCGCCACAACTAAGTGTCGTCATATGATAGGTCAAATAGTTGCTATCTAAAATGAAACTTTCTCAACTAGTAAGTATTATCCGAAATATCTTATATTTCTAATACTTATTAATTTCCTTTAATTTTGGTCAAGAAAATAATTAACTAACTTAATTATCTCTTTATGAGTGTAACCCATCGTATCAGATTTTTCGGACTTAACTTAGAAATTACTGCCGCTAGGGTATGTCAATTCTAAAATACATCTTAAAATTTTGTCTCATGGAAGACAACCTTGGTATTCTATTTAAAAAACACCTTCTGTAGGGAGGACGAAATCAAAGCGTATCTAGGCGCTACTAAAAACTCACGGTGTTATACTAACGGTGGAGACCTTGGGTTATATTGTTATATTACCCGCTTCTACTCATTATTTTGTCAAAGTGTATTTAATTTATAAAACAACTCTTGTTTTCATAAACCTTCATAAACTTAAATATTTTAAATTACTAAGCATTATAATTTTAAACAATTTAAAATTATAAAATAAATCAAATGTGATACATTAAAATTTAACACTTAAATCTATAAATTTCACATTTGACCCATTAATTTTACAAATCCATTTGCTAAATTAATTTCAAATTTAATCTCATTAAATTTGTTACTAGGTGCATTAAATTAGTTACTAAAACAATTTTAGAAAAATGAGAATGCGCAAAAATGCTTGACATACAAAATATGTAGGCACTTTTCTATCTAGATAACATGTGATATGTATGGTAATGTAATTATTCAATATAATAAAAAATTTAAACGCAAGCGAAATAGAAAAACTTGACCGGGTTCTATGTTAACTTAAAATTACAACCCAAATAAAAATAAAAATTTTAGTTTTCTTGTAATTCTCCAACTCCGGGTCTTCTTGTAATTCTTCAACATCTCCTTGTGAGTGATGGTGGTGGTCCTCCTTGAATTTCTCAAATTCAATAATAAAAAAATTAAGATTTCAAATATCTATTAAATTTTTTTTTTTTTTTTGGTTTGGGCGCCTGGGCACTGCCCATGGCTGATTTGGGCCAAGGCAAGGGGCAGGCCCAGGCTCTCTCCTGCGGGCGGCCTAGGTCCTGCAAGTCATTGCAGGCCTGGGCCAGCTAGGGTTCTAGCCAGGAACCCTAGCAGTTGTCGTAACTGCATATGCAGTCACGACACGCTGTTCCTCGCCGGCCGGCGGCCACGGCCGACGATCGGCAGTGGCTGCCTTATAATTAAAAAGGCCTCCCTTCCAACATAAACACCATTTCCAAATACACCAATACTTTTAACCATAAATAAAATTAAAAAAAGAAAAGGGAAATGGAAAGCTAGAGAAGAAAGAAATACTTTTGTAAGATACACTAACTGACCAGTTCTATAAGGAAAGTTTCCTTCTAGAGGTGCCAGAACTGTTGAAACCTTAATTTTTAAAATGCCTGAGTAGCTGAATACCAAGTCCTTTATCCAATTCGTCTAGTAAGACAGACTAGTTCAGGGACTTCCATCTATAAAGAGACAATTTCTAAGCATCATTTCTCAACCCTCTCTCAAGAAACATTAGCAAACTCTGATAGAGAAATCTCAATCATACTAGAACATATCAAACATGAAAAGTGTTAACGTCCTTGTAACACTTTCTGTCTTTGCTTTGGCAACTTTCATTGCCTCGGCCTACGATCCGAGCCCACTGCAGGACTACTGTGTAGCAATGGATGACCCTAACAATCTTGTAAGTATATACTTTTCTGTTCCCTGCTCTAATTTTTTAGCTTTAATAATCGGTACCCTTTCGAATGTAATATGAAGTTAACTAATATGCTTTTCGAGTATTGCAGTGTTTGTGAATGGGAAATTCTGCAAGGAACCAAAGCTTGTCAAGGCTGAGGATTTCTTCACTTGTGGGCTGAACAACCCTGGAAACACCAATAATCAAATTGGCTCCAATGTGACTACTGTTAATGTGGACAAAATTGACGGTCTCAACACTCTTGGTGTATCATTGGTTCGAATTGACTTTGCACCTTATGGCCAGAACCCGCCTCACACTCACCCTCGTGCCACTGAAATCCTTGTCGTCGTGGAGGGAACACTTCATGTCGGTTTTGTGACGTCAAACCAAGATGGGAACCGCCTCTTCACAAAGGTTCTAAACAAGGGAGATGTGTTTGTGTTCCCAATTGGTCTGATTCACTTCCAGTTCAATCCCTGACATTACCCAGCAGTTGCCTTCGCGGGTCTCGGCAGCCAAAATCCAGGAGTCATACCAATTGCAAAGTCAATCTTTGGATCTAACCCTGCCATCAACCCTGAGATACTGGCCAAGGCATTCCAACTTGACCAGAATGTGGTTGAGCAACTTCAGAAGAAAATCTGGGTTTATCCCAATTAGACGAATCAGAAGAAACAACCACATGAAGTAGAATGATTTGTGTTGCTACCTAGAGTGTTTGTGTTGTGTAATAAATAGAATGGTCATGCGTGTACCATTCTCCTATTTCATCTTATGACTGATTTACTGTTGTTCCATTGTTGTGAGAATAGTATTTGTACTTATCTTACTACCTATAAATTTATGTATGATTTACAATTTCAATAATACTCAAAACTTTAGAAATTTTGAAGTTTCTTTTTTAAGGAAATTGGTTGAAAATGGTCATGACTTGGAATCTCCTATGCACCCAAAAGAGAAAGAATAGAGGTCACTTCTATGAAAGTAGTTGCAACATTTTGTATACTATTTGACCGACCACACTGATAATTTAACAGTACGACGACGTTTAGTGTTCTTTTTCAGCAATATCTCGCGTTATTCTAGTTCTTACGATATGGAAGCTTGGTGTACTTTTGTTTATTTATTTGTGTAGTAATAAAGAATTTTCCATTTGACCGGTGGAGAATTGTTAAATTACTTCTAATTAATTCGTTGACTCTTCCAATTATCTTCTTTTTAATATCTATTACATAGTGAAGGAAGTATCATATCTTCAAAAAGTGAACAAGGTATTTGTATCACCAAATTCAATATCTGATAACGTGAGGGATAGAGAAAATTGATATAAAACTGGTCGCTTTGTTTATTTTAATCAGGGACAATTATGTCTACTCAGACTTTATGTTGCCAGACTTTCATTACCATCGTTGACATTTGGCATATTTAGGCAGTAAGTTTTCTGAAAATTTTCCACTTCCTCGACCAAGCATATGCTATCCGGGGCTTTTGTTTGTATGAGACTACGAATAGATTGTAACGACCCATGCATATATTTGGACCCATATACCTATTTTTGATATGATATTATCAATTTCAGACTTCGTACCCATGCAGTTTTGCTCTAGGGTTTAATCCCAATAACCCAAGCGATGTTAGATTACACAGCTTACCTTTAATCTATAGGGACTGACGACTATCACAATCACCCTTTCTTTTAGGGACCAATGTCCTTATTGGCCACCTTTCCGGTTAGTTATAGGCTCTTATACTATTTGTAACGATCCGTGGCCTCACTTGATATGATATTATCCACTTTGTATCTTGTGTTGATAACTCTATGAAATAGAGTTATTTAACATGCTTTTAAGCTTATAAATTGTTGATATTTCAAGATAATATGCCTTAGTTTTTAGTATTTAATATGATATCTAATTAGTTTGTTTTAGCTAACGAAAGGGTAAGAGTTGTAATATTTTTTGGCCTTTAACCATATTTTTTTAGTTTAATTTGTGTTGCCTTACAGGTGGAGGCCCACTGGACCAGAGGAGATGATGAAATAGGTAGCTAAAGTGCATCAGATTGCTGTAGCACTGCTATAGCAATGTCACACAGCAAAGTGCATCAGATTGTTACAGCAATGCTATAACAATGTCACAGCAAAGTGCTGCAGTGAAAGAATTAATTAAAAGCTGTGGACCCAAGTTTGGCTTTACAGCTAGCAAGTGGTTCATTTGCCCATTTTGTTTACACACGGCAGGCTGTAAGATGACCACCAATATCAGCTATCAAAAGGGCACGTGCAACTAGGGCATCTTGGGAGGATTGGTATAAAGGAAAAGTTATGAATGAGAAGGTGTGCCGTTTCTGGGAAGAGAGAAAAAAGAGCCATCTGGGAGGAACAACAAAAATAGCAGAGGAGAAAAATACACCACTATTGGGAAGAGAGAGAGAGAGCTCAGCTGAAGTTTTGCTTCTATTTTTATGCCTATTTTGGAGAATGAGCTCAGAAGGAGAAGAATATAGAACGAGAACGACCATCTCTAGCCATTTGAAGTTTTTCCTCTTCTTACTCTTTCCTTGATTTATTTTCTGATTTTCATTCTCTGTAAACAATGGATGATATTCTAAGCTTGTTTTTGTAATCCGAAACATGAGCTAAATTTCTTTAGCTGGGATTGTTGATGAACACAAAATTGGGAGGATGATTTGAATGTTTTGTTGAAAATGTTGAGCGAATCTTTTTCTTGTTCATTCAAGTGCTTTGATTGTCTAATTTTTATTGTGATTGGCCATCAATTTATAGGAAACTAGGTTCTAATTAACTCTGGAAAGAATAGTTTGAGCTGGATCTAACTTGGATGATACAAGTTCATATGCTTTTGAAGTTTATATTGATTTGTGAATGATATAGGAATATGTTATTACCTTGTATAACCCATTGAAATTGGTGCATGAATTTGTGTTCTAAGAACTAGATTCACATAGGAATATGTTGAAAAAGGTTTAAAGAATTGTTAGTCATTATTAATTCGGAAGAATTTTGTGATAAAATTGAATTTCAGTTAACAGGATAGGTTTTGCTGCAGCATCCTACAGCATTTGGGTCAGACTTGCAATTGAGGGGGATTTGGCAATCCTAGCTTAATTCTCATCTTGATTTACAAACTCTTGATTGAATATTGTTCCTTTTGTCTATCTTAGTGTCTTTTCATTATACCCATTCGATTTCATACTACTACAAAATGTGGATTCCATGACGGAACTTCCACGACCGTTTTTTAAAAAACCGTCGTGGAAATGAGATAAAACAATGGAGCGGAACAGAGTTTCCGAAAATCGTCGTGGAAGCCGAAGCTTCACGACGGTTATAAAAAACCGTTGTGGAAGAGCATGCTAAAAACCGTCGTGGAAGCTTGCAAAAAAAAAAAAAAAATTTGCAAAAAAAAAAAAATAATAATATATATATATTTTTTTTGCTTATTAAAACGTCGTGGAAGCTAAAAAAAAAAAAAAAAAAAATTTGTTTTTTTTTTTTTTTTTGCAAGCTTCCACGACGGTTATAAAAAAAACCGTTGTGGAAGTGCTCCTCCACGACGGTTTTTAATAACCGTCGTGGAAGATTCGGCTTCCACAACAGTTTTCGGAAACTCTGTTCCGCTCCGTGTTTTTGCCGCATTTTTCACGACGATTTTTTAAAAAACGGTCGTGGAAGGGTCTTTTTTCAAAATTTTTTTAAAAAAATTTTGGACTCTACCACGAAGGTTTTTCCCAAAAACCGTCATGGTAGGTACTAAGGCGGGAATTTGAAATTTTTTAAATTAAATTCAATTTTTTGGAGGCGTGTATTAAACCCATAAAAATATCCTCTTTCCCACCCCATTACATTCCGAGCATTTCTTCACTTTTTCACTCGCTAACTCAATACCCCAAAGCCACCCAATTTCCTCCCTCTATTCTCTCTCGCCACTCCCTCCCTACTTAAAATCTCCAAAAACTCACTCTATCTCACCGCGCCTCTCTCTCTATCTCACCATCTCAAATTTTCTTTGGCTCCATTCTCCGATGGCCTCCTCCACCACTCACGCGGCCTCCTCCATTCTCCGACGGGGCCACCAGGAACTCACGCGGCTTTCCCTCTCTCTCTCGCCGCACTCCGTCCATACCGACGCTTCGACAAGCCGGTAAGTTGTGGATGTATATTGCTTGGGTAATGCACAGATTGGGAATTTTTCGTCCAAATGTTGATTTTGTTGATTGTGGTTGTTGATAAAATGTTCCGTCCAAAAGTTGATTTTGTAGATTGTTGAGTTGGGAGATTCCGTCCGAATGGCCAAAAATCCGTCCCCTACATTTTCGGTGATTGTTCATTGTGGTTGTGTTTTAGATTGAATTAAATTGGTGGGTAAGGTACGGATTTGGGAATTTCCGAAAAAAAAGTGTTGATTTTGTGATTTAAATGTGTTCCGGAAAAAAAGTGTTGATTTAGTGGGAATTCGTAAATTTTTTTTTTTGTTACCCTACCACGACGGTTACTCGACCGTCGTGGTAGCTCAATTCGTAAATTTTTTTTTTTCGTTGTTACCTACCACGACGGTTTTCAAACGTCGTGGAATCCAAATATATACCACGACTGTGGATTCCACGGACGGTTAGAAAACCGTCGTTTAAGTATTATCACGACGGTTTTTAACCGTCGTCGAATCTCTATTTTGTAGTAGTGTCATTAGTTTACTGTAATTTTCTTATTTCAATTTTCAAATTCAAATTGATTTGTGCTTATTTCTTTTGCAATTTATTTTAGCAATTCAATCCTGTGGAGACGATATTCAACTCACAATCTATATTACTTGTGCGATTACGTACACTTGCGTAGGTTATATACACTAAATAATTGCAACACCAAGTTAACACGTGTGCACAAAGTTTTGCTCTTGGGCTTAACCCCAAAAGGCCTCGATCATTAAAAAAATTGTTTATTTACTTTTAAACCATCACCTATGTCTATTCCCAAATGATATGAGACTGCATAACTTACATTTTTTCTTATGGAGACCGATGAATGTAACATAGAATTCCAACCTTTTAAAATAACATGTCAAAATTTTAACTGAAAAAAAAAAAAAAAAAAAACTACGGTTCGAGATGGGTATTAATATTTATAAAAACACCAATCATGCATGCAAAAAATAATATTAAAAAAATTTCTCAAATTGAATCAGTAAAATAATATATCTAATTTGTTTATGGGCACGTCTCCTCACAAAACACACCATTATTATCATTACAAGAAACAACAATAGATGAAAGCCGACTCTTCCAAAAAACGACATCAAGATAAAGCGACAGGATTAAAAACGATCTAAACAAAAGCAATGACTAATTTCAAAGTGGGCATCATTTGTAAAACTACAAAAATGAATAACGAAAATTATGTTTTAAAAGAACGAATACCCAAAAAAAAAACACTCTCACACACACACACGCACATCTTCAAGTCTAAAAACACAGATTATACGATATGACAACAACAAATGGCAAAAACGAAACGAATAGAGGACAAGGTGGGCAAAAGACGTGGAAAGAAAGAAACTTAAAGATGCTCAAAACTGACCAGTTCTAATTGAAAGTTTCCTTCTGAAGAAAAACTTGTGGGACTTAATTAATTATATCTCTATGAATAGTTGAGATATCAGTCACTACTTTATATATTAATAACAATTAGATGGCCACTAAAATCAAACTTACTAGTCTTTTATGAAGAGAACCCAAGCCAAGTCTTTTATCTGCTTCATCTACTGAGATAGACTACTTCAAACTCTCCTAACTCTCCTGTCTATAAATAGGGTCATTCTGGTGCCAAGATTTCTCATCCATCATTCGAGCAACGAATAGATAGCGGATATAAAACTTGCAAAAGATATCTAGTAATTAGCATAACAACCATGAAAGTGTTCATTTTCTTCTCACAGTTACTGTGTTGGCTTTGGCAACTTCCATTGCCTCTGCCTATGACCCGAGCCCGCTTCAGGACTTCTGCGTTGCAGTAGACGATCCCAAAAAGGCTTGTAAGTAAATTTTTGTGTCCCTGCTATTTAATTTAGACCATTAAAAACTCACGAAGTTTTAGTTACTGTTCTCTATCTATTTACTAATGTTATTATGCATCTTAACAATAATTATTTCTTTTAATTGCAGTGTTTGTAAATGGGAAATTCTGCAAGGATCCAAAGCTTGCCAAGGCTGAGGATTTCTTTACTTGTGGGCTCAACATTCCTGGAAACACTAGTAAACCCAGTTGGTTCTGCTGTTACTACTGTTAATGTGGACAAAATTCCAGGAATTAACACTCTTGGGATATCTTTGGTTCGCATTGACTACGCACCATATGGCCAAAAACCCACCTCACATTCACCCTCGTGGCTCCGAATCCTAGTCGTCGTGGAGGGGACACTCCATGTTGGCTTTGTGTCGTCGAACCAAGATGGAAACCGCCTCTTCACAAAGGTTCTGAACAAGGGAGATGTGTTTGTGTTCCCAATTGGTCTGATTCACTTCCAGTTCAACCCGGGACACACCCCAGCAGTGGCCTTTGCTGGTCTCAGCAGCCAGAATGCAGGAGTTATACAATTGCAAACTCCGTGTTTGGATCGAATCCTTCCATCAAAAGCCGATATCCTCAGCAGGGCCTTTCAATTGGACAAGGATGTTGTCAAACATCTTCAGAAGCAGTTCTGGTACGACAACAACTAGAGAAACTGCAAAACAGTCATGAGTAACTAGAATGTTTTCTGTTATGTAATAAATAGAATGGTCATATGCAAACATTCTCTCATTAATTTTTATGATTATTTGTTGTTGCTGAATTTTTCAGAGAAATTCATAAGGTCTTTGTTCTTTCTCAGTTCCAATTAATAAAGTTACATGTCTTTGCGAATTCAATAAAAACTCAACTCTATACATTCTATTTATACGGATATGTTACTTTTGACACGAATGAAAGATTGCCATGAATTGCATTCTCACATTCTCCGAACGAAAAGAAACAGAGGCCACTTTATCAAAATAGTTTGTTCAATAAAAGGAGACGTTCTTTTTTTCCCCCCCATATGTAACATTGTCATAATTAATGTTTTAGGAGTTGAATTTTCTCACATCGTCAAGTTATTGGGGTTGTTGTGTCGTTTTATACGTGTATTGGGCATCTTTTCTGCTTAAGCTAGCTTTTGTAGATGAATTCTACCAAATTCAGCATATGTATAATCCAAATCCAAATGCTTTTAAAAGAAAGCCTTAAAATGAATCCTGAAAGAAGAAACGACTTATTTTATATATATTGATAGCAACTAACAGAGAAACTTTGAACCAAAATATTACAAAGTCTTATGCCCAAAAAAAAAAAAAGATTAATAATCATAATAATCATCAAAACCATACACTTTATAACCAAGTCCAACTATCCTTACTCTAAAGTCTAACCATATGTATTAGTGTATACTTTTCTGAACTCATTATGTGTTCAATACAAAATTTAATAGGTCGATCTAATGGCATCATTAGATATAATATTAGAAAGAATTATATATATTATACGAAAAACTCTTTCAAACACTTGCAGGCTATGAAATCTCTGTCTAATCATCTATCGATGACTTTGTTTCGTGGTCAGTCTTGTAGTCTATTTTATTTTCACTTTTGATTTATTCCGAATCATGTATTTGTGTTGGTGAAAGATCAGGTTTTTATTTTATTTTGTTTTATTTTTTGGGTCCTCTAAGAAAAGGTTTGTTGATAAGGAATTTGGAAATTATAAGTTTTATATTTTTTGCTTGTAGGGATAACTTGTGCAAAGTGTTAAAGATCAACGACAAACGTTGTATTGGTCGAAGAAAGAAATGGAAGAACGTGGCTTTGACTTTTTGAATTTATAGAGTGTCTTTTGCAATAGCTATGACGACTGAGTCGAGACTTTATCCTGTCCATTTCTTCAACTAAAACATATGTCATCCTGAGATTTTGTCATTGTGGATTAGACAATATGGGCAATCAGGTTTAGAAAATTTTCAATGAATGCGTCAAAAAAATAAAAGCAATTTCATCTTTTTTTTTTTAATTATTATTTTTTGTTTCCTTTCAAATTCTAATTAACCCATGATCTTATTTCCTTGGAATTTCGATCCACCTAGAAGCTTCATACTAAATTGCTAGACACTTTTAATTATAGACATAACTTAGTAGTAATTTTACACCTGATTTCTCTGCAAGATGCAAGAGGAAAAAAAAAAAAAAAAAGAAGCTTTATGTTACTTAGAAAATATGTATATTTCTTGCCATACACTTAAATAAAAATCCCGTACGTAAGAGAAAAAAGGGGAGTCCGATTGTGGAAATTTGTTAAGCAAAATGAAACAATATTTCTAATTTTGAATCCATATATATATTGGTTCGAAGGAGGCCCTTCTTCAAAGATCAATCTTTTCAAGTGTTCTATTTGACACCCTTTTTTTTTTTTTAACCATATTTCTTGTAATGAATATCACTAATTAAGAAAAACAAAGGATATCTAATAGTTTGAACAGTGTCTACTTGCAATTTTAACACTAGATGTGGAAAAGATAAAAGGCCATGGGAATATATAATTAGAAAATAGACCATTCAAAAGGTACATCGCAGAGCTATTTTAGTTAACATTTTTCACAAACTACAATGTTTTGTTTGGCATTGAGAGAAAAGTGATTAGAAGAAAAAGGGATTACGAATTTGACGTACAAGTGGAATAGGATAACTTCAATTGATCGGTAGAATAAGGATTCTTATGGATTGCTAAATGTCACGAAACTTTTTACAAAGAATTATTCTCCTATATGTACTTGATGGTTATTTTTATTTTTATTTTTTTAATTTTAAAAATTACTATTTTTTTTAACTTAAACTTAACCATATTTTATCTTTTTTATCAGGATTTCAGTAAAAAACAGACATAAAAAATGAGTTATGTACAGTCTTGTAGTCTTTTTCAATTTTTCTTTAACATAAATCCTAACAGAATGTGTTTAATAAAACTAGTTTCCCTATTATTTATTTATTTTTAATAAAAATTTTGATAGAATGAATAAAATGGGGTTAAATTCAAAGCTGAATGGGCAAAATGAGAGATTTTAAAATTACAGACAAAGAATGAGTGACCCTAAAGTTCATGCTCATAGATGAAAATAATTTAGAAATGGACATAATTTGGTAGTAAGATGCAGTACCATCCAATATCAGTAGTTTATAGCATGCAACGTTTATGTGTGTGTATATATATGTATATATATATATATTATTTATACATACTCTTTTAATTTGGTTGTAAAAATTTTATTAGGGTATACACTAAAATGGATTAATGTCTAGGCAAGAAATAGTTTTCTGACATGTATATTTGCATGGACAAAGAGACTCGCCCATGCAATCAACTAGTTGCGAAGACCTCCAATTCAGCGTTTATAGAATATTTGTGGTATCAAGTGTTCAATTCTTCTTGATCCTAGGTACTGAACATTGCCAGACAATTGTGCTTGCAGTATTCTAACGGTAATTCTACACCTGATTAGTTATTCGCACGATGTGAGAAAAAAAAGTAATAAAACTTTATAATGATTAGAGAAGATGCACGTTTCTTTCCATGTACTCAAACAAAACCCCGTAAGAAAAAAGGTGACTAGTACGAATGTGGAAATTTGTTGATCAGTAAAAAGTGTGACAATATTTCTAATATTCAATCCATAGATTGGTTCCAAGCCGGCCCTTCTTCAAAGATCAACTTTTTAAGTGTTCAATTTGACACCGTCTTTCTACAACCCCATATTTTTTGTAATGAATATCGGTAAGAAAATCAACGGATATCTAATCGTTTGAACAGTTTCTACTTGCATTAATTTTAAAACTAGATATCAACTACTCCACAGTAAGAACCTTGGCCTTAATATTCGATCGCATAAGAGACCAAGTCTACCATTACTTTTGAAAATGACATGATTTTTGCTAACTTTTTCCTCTGATTCACGTAAAGCCTTGTCTCCAAGCCTGCACTAAATTCAAATAAAATAAGTACCTAACGAAAGAGGGAAAAAAAAAAAAAAGGGATTTGGCCTTGCTTGTTACCATTCAAGTTTCTGGAAACCTTTGATGTCTAACAAAACAGTTTAAAGTTAAAAAAATAAAAAAGAGAAAAAAGAGAGAAAAAATTTAGATATTGAAATCTAGTAAACTTATCCAATTATAAGGAGTAACGTCAAGAAAACAACTACATGAGATATTAAGATTTCAAAGCCTTATTATTAAAAAGCAGACCAGCGTTCTCCGTTCCAACACAAACACCATTTATAAATATACCAATACTTTTAACAATAAATAAATTGAATAAAAGGGAAAGGAAAGCTAAATACTCTTGTAAGATATACACCTACGGACCAGTTCTATATTGAAAGTTTTTTTTCTAGAGGCAGAACTAGTGAAACATTAATTATTATACTGTACAATTATGAGCTGAGTACCAAGTCGTTTACGATGAAAAATAAACCAAGTCTTTTATCCAATTTGTCTAGTAAGACAGACTAGTTCAGGGATTTCCATCTATAAATAGACAATTTCTAAGGAGCATTATTTATCCTATTTTATCTATTTATTGAATTTTATTAAACTACCAAAATTATTAATAAATAAAGAGCACACGTAATTTTATGAGATTCAATCACATCTACTTCTTGGGACCACGTCCAGCTATTAAATAATCCACTAATTTCAAGCTGATTATAAATACACCCGGACTTAAACAACTTAAAGAATCTCTTTTCCTATTGCTGTCAGTCTTCTTGAATCTATTAGCCAGATATGTTGACAAGTACCATTTATCTTGTTGTTGAACTCCCTTTAATTGAAAATGCATTCTCCCAAAAGCTTCAAGTTCCTCTCCCGAAAAATGATAACGTCTCCTCCCAAAGAGTCCAAATTCTTCTCCCAAAGAACGAAAATCACATTGAAAGGCTAAGTAGCAAAATATGCTGTAAAACTTTCTCTATGCTTGAGCCATCTACCCATGATATTTGAGACTTTTAAATAAGCAGCAAGCAATCAATCAGAATCTTGGGTTTGACTTTGAAAAACAGGCTATTACGATCCGATGTTGTAACACCTTACGTAAGGACAACAATAGATTCCGCAATTACAATATGATCACGACATTTGATTTGATATGCTAATCCGTTACTCAATCTTCAGCGAGTATCTCCCTATAAAGTCATGATCTTTTTGAAAAGATTTTTACATGGATATTTTGGGTTAGATTTGAAATTTTAATTTAAATAGAATTAGAGAATACTACATAAATTAGAATTATCCTTTTAAATTCAAATCCCAAATTTGATCACATATTTAATTCTTGACAGAGGATAGAGAATCTTCTCAGTAATTGTTTCCCAATCGCAGCTTTGACCATAACGAAATTCCAGCACAACAAATCTTCAAGTTTTTTTCAAATCCGTACTGCAATATGCTGTTACAACAGTTATTGTAACACTTCCAATATGAATGCCTAAAAAACTTTTTTTGGTTATTCATTGAATTTATGGCTGCCAACTAAAAAACCTAACAATTCTTTGTACTTTCCGTTACCAATTAATAACTTTAAGTGTCTTTGTTAAACTTAAATTTGTACATTTCTGATTAAAGATTATATTACTTTCCGCACAAATGAAAATGGACATGAATTGCACACATTCACCCGAAAGAAAAGAAACAAAAACCACTTTATGAAAATAGTTTGTTCAGAAAAAGAGACATTTATTCTTTTTTTTTTTCTTTTTTTTTTTCATCTGTAACAATAATTTAATTCAAACAACCATCCTTATCTAGCCATTTATTCCGCTTCCCACTTTTCTTAGCTGATTATCAGTTCTCTGACGTTCATTTTGATAGGTCTAATGTCTTTAGTCAAGAATACATTATGATTAACAGGATTAAAAAGAAAAAAACTATTTAACTATAGTTGTTCATGAAATTTTCAGTTTCTCCTACTCTTATCAGCCACAATAATAATTTAAGAAGACGAATTTTGATTCTTTTGGTAAATTAACAATATTTTTAATTAGCACTAATGTTCTATTCTAACGTATTTGTTAATTGGTTTGGTCGTCTCTGCCGAATTATGGTATTACCGAAACCTGTTTCCCGTTCATTCATGCAATGCCTGCGGAGAATAGTTCCTCTAGAGTATTTTAAATAATTAAAGAAGAAAGAGGCAATTAATAGCATTTTTCTGCAAATATTAACCGAAAATAGCATAGTTAAGTATTTATGGTAAATAATTTATTTATGAAACATGTTTACGAAAAAATTATTTTGTAAATATTCTCGTAATTTAATATTCTGTTTACAGTATTTTTTTTTTAAAAGGTCTATTTGCTGCAATTCTGATTAATTAATTTGTGGCCCATTTTAATATCTAACTGTCCTAGCACAGTTTTGTTAGCAAGGAAGTTAGATTAGTTTTCTGTTTCTCTTGTGAAGGATATCATATCTTTAGAAGTTCTCTATATATATATATATTTTAATTTATGAAATGCCATTTTTTTTTTTTTTTTTTCAGACGCAAAGCTTAAATCATGATGTAATTGCTGGATAAAAGCAATTCTAAATAGATATTTTCTCAAGCAAGTTTCTAAAGTTTACCTGATCTTCTTCATCTCAACACATGTCAACCAGGTTTTATAATTTTTTAGGAGACTGCGTAATCCATAACCGAAAAGAACATGTCAAAATGAAACTAATAATTAAGACCTAGACACATGTATTGAGGGAGAATTTGCAATTTAATAGAAAATTGGGCAAAACTCATTATTATACTACTTTTGATGTGGTAGTAAGAATGGAATTAGTAGAAAGCAACAAATAGTATTATAAAGATAGAAAATATTGAAAGGCACCGTGTCATGGTTATCCAAAACGACCGGTTCCATTTTAAAGTTTTCTGGTGGAAGGACTAATAATTTGATCCTAACTATATCATTAGGCGGACTCTAATCAACATGCTTACTATTTTTTTTTTTTTTTAACAACTAAGGGTGCGTTTGGCTCACAAGTTCAACTCCAACTAAATTGTACTTTTTCATCTCAATTTTTTCCTTTCTGAAAGTCAACAAAATTTATAACTAATTTTAAAAAAGTCAACCAACTCAAACTTAAAAATTTCAACTCAAACCGTTTTACTAAACGCACACTAAGAAACAAACAGTTGAACCAAAATTTACCAAGTCTTTTTTGCTCAAAAGATAAAAGAATAGGAGAAAACCCACATATCATTGTAAGCAAAATGACCTATTCCCTTTGAAAATAGGGTTAATTTCACTTTTAGCACCTATGGGAAAATAATATTAAAATCAGCATCACTTTTTTATCCCTTCATTTTTGGCACCGTCACGTCATCAAAACCCATGATATGTGGGGCCCAACTGCATTAAATACATGTCAAATTACAGGTTTATCCTCATCTCCTTCGCATGCCCCAAAAAACCAGCATCTACAGTATTTTAGAAAGAGAAAATGAAATCTAGAGAGAGAAATAGTTACAATCGGCCGGAACCGTTCGGCAACCGTTCGAAACCACCACGAAAGGCACCTATAAACAGCTTAGAATAGTTTAAAAAATCGGCGTCATAGATCGAGAGAATAGTGGTCGATGAAGGGTTGAGCGGAAATCAAAGTTAAGGAATCAAAGAAATCAAAAGTTAAAAAAATTACTTTTTCGTTTCAATGTTTAAAAAGTTTTCGTTTAACGCTTTGTTTGCAAAGGGGAAAAAAATTTCATTATGAAAATGAATTTGTTTAACAGTTAGTCTTCTTACAGGATCGGTCATTTTCATAATGACTGCCTGGTAATTTTCGTTGTGACCCCCTGTAACTGTTAAATTTTCACATATAATTTTGGTCACAACGATATTGACCAGGCGGTCATAACAGTTATGACCTCTGTATTACACTATCGGTCACAACAGTTATGACCGTCCGGTCATAACAGTTATGACCGTCCGGTCATAATTGTTATGACCTCTGTGTTAGACCAGCGGTCATAACCGTTATGATCACCCGGTCATAACCGTTATGACCACACTGTTATGACTATCTAGTCATAACCATTATGACCACCCGGTCATAACCGTTATGACCACCCGGTCATAACCGTTATGACCACACTGTTATGATCACCCGGTCATAACCGTTATGACCACCCGGTCATAACCGTTATGACCACACTGTTATGACAATCCGGTCATAACCGTTATGACCACCCGGTCATAACCATTATGACCACCCGGTCATAACTGTTATGACCATACTGTTATGACAATCCGGTCATAACCATTATGACCACCCTGTTATGACCATTATGACCACCCGGTCATAACCGTTATGACCACACTGTTATGACTATCCGGTCATAACCATTATGACCATCCGGTCATAACCATTATGACCACCTGGTCATAACCGTTATGACCACACTGTTATGACCACCCGGTCATAACCATTATGACCACCCGGTCATAACCGTTATGACCACACTGTTATGACCACCCGGTCATAACACCGGTCATAACCGTTATGACCCACTGTTATGACCACTTAGTCATAACCATTATGACCACACTGTTATGACTACCCGGTCATAACCGTTATGACCTACTGTTATGACCTGTACTAAAAAATGACCAAAAATGTTAGATTATTTTTTAAAATTTTTTTAACATAGGTCATAACTATTATGATCGGATGATCATAACATGAATGACCTTTACTCAATAATGACCAAAAATGTTAGATTTAAAAAAAAAACTTTCAGTGGAAGTTTCTCTTTCTAAATGGAAGTTTCTCTCTATTATATGAAGATTTGGGTTTCAAATGGGTGGGGTTAGGCGAAAAAGTGAAAAAAAAAATAATATTTCGGTGGGTGGTAACTCTTTCTCTCTCTAGATTTCAGTTTTCTCTCTCTAAAACACTGTAGATGTTGGTTTGAAAATTTTTTTGGGCCATGCGAGGGAGAGGGATATTTGAGCTGGTAAGAGATGAGGGTAAACTTGTAATTTGATATACATTAAATGTTGTTGGGCCCCACATTAAGTGCTAGTAATGAAGGGAAAAAAAAGTAATACTATTTTTAATAATAAAATTTTTATGGGTGTTATTAATGAAATTAACCCTTGAAAATATCCTTCTACTTCCCAAATTAACCAATCTGGACATGTTTACTTTGCATCAAACAGAAAGGGAAAGTGAGTATTCATTTTCTTTCCCACTTAATCATGTGTTTACTTATAAAATGAGAAATAATATTTTAGTGGTCCCCACACAATATTGTGAATGAAGAAGGGGAATGTAAATCCTTATATCCCCTTGGTATTGATTCCTTGTCAAAGAGAATATATACATATCAAATTTACTCATTTATCTTTAATGTAACGACCTATGCCTCCCTTTTATATGATATTGTCCGCTTTAAACTTCGTGTCCGCACGGTTTTGCTTTTAGACTCACCCCAAAAGGCCTCATATCATTAAGAGGTGATCTCTTCACTACAACAAAAGTTGGCTTAAACGACGGAAAATACACGACAGTTTTTGTGAAACCGTCGTCTTAAACCAGATTACACGACGGTTTGACAAAACAGTCGTGTAAAAAAAGGATTACAGGACAGTTTTGATGAACCGTCGTGTAATCTGCCGGATTACACGATGGTTTAGTTGGAACCGTCGTGTAATCCGGCAGCATTTGAAAAAAAAAAAAAAAAAAAGGAAGGATTACACGACGGTTCCATCAAAACAGTTGTGTAATCCGGCGGATTACACGACGGTTCATCAAAACCGTCGTGTAATAATTCTTCGAAAATTTTCAAAATTTCAAAATTTAAAATTTTGAAAAAAAAAAAAAAAAAAGATTACACGACGGTGACCGTCGTGTAATCTTTATTTATTTATTTTTTTTTTGAAAATAGTAAATTTTGAAATTTTGAAAATTTTCGGAGGATTATTACACGACGGTTTTGAGCAAAACCGTCGTGTATTCCTCCGAAAATTTTCAAAATTATCAAAATTTCAAATTTTCAAAAAAAAGGATTACACGACGGTTACAAAAACCGTTGTGTAATCTGAGGATTACACGACGGTTTTGAGCAAAACCGTCGTGTAATCTTCCGAAAATTTTGAAAATTTTCGGATTTCATGCTTTAGAATTCGTACGAAAACCCATTATTTAAATACACTTTCCTCTTCATTTATCATCATTTTCATCTTCAACCCTCTAGACAACTCAAACTTTTTCCTCCCCACCTCCTTCGCCCGTCCCCCCTTAACTTAAAATCCGGTCACGCCGCCGCCACTTCAAACTTTTCCCAAACCGCTGCCATAGCCCCGGTTTTTTTCCGTCGCCGCCGTCGTCATCACCTCTCTCTCCTGGTATTCCCATCAAGACCGTGACTATTTTCTTTAAAGAAAAGCAAGGTAACTTTCATATTGCTCAATTTCTTGTTTTCTAACAAAACTACGAACACACAATGCTTTAATAATTTGCGTGGAGTGTAATTTGTAGTGTTGTTTGAATGTTTTTTTTTTTAATTGTTATTCTTTGGAGATGAATGTTTTGTGCACGGTTTTGACACTCTACACACATTTTTTAACATGGTTTTTATCCGCTCACCACATGCTCGATGAAATGCCAAAATAGATTTTTGTTTTGAATAATCATATGTAATTTGATTCTAATGTAATGTGTACCATTACACGACGGTTTTGCTCAAAACCGTCGTGTAATTGGGCTTAAATTAAAAAAAATAGGCTTTTTTTTGGTGATGGCACACATTACACGACGGTTTTGCTCCGAAACCGTCGTGTAATGTGTGCCATTGCAAAAAAAAAAGCCTATTTTTTTTAAAATTCAAGCCTAATTACACGACGATTTTGAGCAAAACCGTCGTGTAATGGTACACATTACACGACGGTTTTTGAGGAAAACCGTCGTGTAAAGTTTTCAATTTGCGGCGTTTGCTACTATATTTCTTGATTCGACGACGGTGTAAACCGTCGTGTAATATTGAGATACCACGACGGTTTTAGAACCGTCGTGATATCTTCCACGACGTTGGATTACACGACGGTTGTCTAACCGTCGTGTAAACTTTACACTACGGTAAATAACCGTCGTGTAATCCATAATTTTTAGTAGTGCTTTACTTATAAACCATCACTTATATCTATTTTCAAGTGATATGAGACTGCACAGCTTACCCTTTTCTTGTAAGAACTGATGACTGTCATACTTAATAAGTTTCCATGTGCTAATGTTATTTTTGTTATATAAAATGATATTTTAATAATTACATTAGTTAGATTAATATTATTGCAAAGAGAATGTAATTGTTTCCCTTTACATCATCTAATAGGCAAATAAATACTAAAAAGAGAATCAATGATCCTCCTTCCTATCTTATTGCTTTGCTTTCCAATTCCATTACATTTATTTATGGTTTAGTAAACAGAAACATGTTAAATCTGGTCAACAATATGCTAGTTGTTTTATAAATACCGACTAACAAGATACCTTTTATAGCAAAAAAAAAAAAAAAAAAAAAAAAGTATTTGTTTCATAAATTATGAATTTACCAACTCTCTATTTTTTTTTTTCGCTCGAAAAACTTACCAAGTCATTTATGGCCAAGGTAATAGAGCTGCAAATTACCCGTCTCCCAACGGCAAATGCAGGGATCAAAAAACTGCCGCTTGTACTCCAGGAAAGAGAGTTTATCACTGTTTACGGCGTAACCAAGTCCATCTCTGACTCTTTGGGCTCTGTTAGACAATTTGGTTCAACTCCGAGCCATCTTCTCTAAGAGATGAAATAAACTACGGCAAACCGAGAGAAACGACAAGATATAAACAAACGAAAAAAAGTCAGAAGTTGAAAAAACGACATAATTTAGAAAAAAGACGGTACCTGGAGAGACAACGACAACATTCTAGAGAAAAAAAAAAAGAAAACGGCAAGGTTAAGAGAAATGTAGAAAAGAAACGACAATTACGCAAAAACTACACTACCCTATGAAAACCACGAAAATGAATAAACGACATCAGACATTAAAAATAAACAGAAACCAGACAACAACATTTTAGAACGACAATAAAATTGAAAAGCCATAGTTACATAAACGACATCTGACCAAAAGAATAAAGACCAAAACCCACATCATACTTAAAACGACATAGAGCCTTAAAAAAAAAAAAAAAAAAAAATACCCAAAGCCAACCAGATTATTTCCGCTTCTAATACCAGATGGGGAAAAAAAAAAAAAATTGGTCTGTGGAGACTTTTTTGTAAGTTATTTTTGGCCTTCTAAGTCCAAAAACAGTCATATGAGCTTTGATTTTTTTGTTTCATTAGAAAATTATCATTCTAACTTATTAAAATATTTTTTTTTGAAAAAATAATATGGTTCTAAATCTCACAGTTATTTTTTTACCTATAAAACAAAAATCTCCCTGTTTTTTACATTAAAAAAATCGCAGTTTTTATTTTTATTTTTATTTTTATTTTTTCTATCGATAAAAAAATAAATAAAATTTTTGCAAAACGGACAAAGTTATAGAGAGTGCCTTTTGCAATAGCAATGACCACCTAGTCAGATACTTTATCTTGTCCCCTTCTTCAACTAAAACGAATGTCATCCTGACATTTTGTCATCGTGGATTAGACTATAGGAGCAATCAAGTTTAAAAAATTTCTAATGAACACGTCAAAAAAATTAAAGCAATTTCATCTTTCTTTCTTTCTCTCTCTCTCTCTTTTCTTTACCTTTCAAAGTCTAACTCATGATCTTATTTCCTTGAAATTTCAATCCAACTAGAAGCTTTAATCAACAGCATGTTGATGCAATCAACTAATTGTGAAGACCTCCAATTTAGCGTTTATAGAATATTGTGTTATCAAGTGTTCAATTCTTCTTGATTCTAGGTACTGACATTGCCAAACACTTGTGCTTGCAGTATTCTAATGGTAATTCTATACCTGACTAGTTTATTCGCAAGATGTGAGAAAAAATAATAATAAAACTTTATAATAATTAGAGAAGATGCATGTTTCTTTCCATGTACTCAAACAAAACCCCGTAAGAAAAAAGTGACCAGTACGAATGTGGAAATTTATTGATCGGTAAAAAGTGTGACAATATTTCAAATATTCAATCCATAGATTGGTTCCAAGCCGGCCCTTCTTCAAAGATCAACTTTTTAAGTGTTCAATTTGACACCGTCTTTTCTACAACCCCATATTTCTTCTAATGAATATTAGTAAGAAAATCAACGGATATCTAATCATTTGAATAGTTTCTAATTGCATTAATTTTAACACGAGATATCAACTACTCCACAATAAGAACATTGGCCTCAATTTCGATCGCATAAGAGACCAAGTCTACCATTACTTTTTAAAATGACATGATTTGTGCAAACTTTTCCTCTAATTCACATAAAGCCTTGTCTTCAAGCCTGCACCAAATTCTAATAAAACAAGTACTTAACGAAATGTCTAACAAAACAGTTTAAAGGTGAAAAAAAATTTACAAAGAAAAAAAGAGAGAGAAAAAATTTAGATATTGAAATCTAGTAAACTTATCCAATTATAAGGAGTAACGTCAAGAAAACAACTACATGAGATATTAAGATTTCAAAGCCTTATTATTAAAAAGCAGACCAGCGTTCTCCCTTCCAACACAAACACCATTTATGAATATACCAATACTTTTAACAATAAATAAATTGAATAAAAGGGAAGGAAAGCTAGAGAAGAAAGAAATACTCTTGTAAGATATACACTTACGGACCAGTTCTACATTGAAAGTTTTTTTTCTAGAGGCAGAACTAGTGAACATTAAATATTGTACTGTAAAATTATAAGCTGAGGACCAAGTCGTTTACGATGAAAAATAAACCAAGTTTTTTATCCAATTCGTCTAGTTAGACAGACTAGTTCAGGGACTTCCATCTATAAATAGACAATTTCTACGGAGCATTTCTCAACCCTCATTCAAGTAACCTTAGCAAACCTCTTAGAGATATCTCAAGCATACTAGAATATATCAAACATGAAAAGTGTTAACATCCTTCTAACACTTTCCGTCTTGGCTTTGGCAACTTTTCATTGCCTCAGCCTATGACCCGAGCCCTCTGCAGGACTTCTGTGTAGCAATTGATGACCCTAACAAGACTTGTAAGTAGTACTTTTCTGTTCCCTGCTATAATTTCTTAACTTTACCAGTTGGTACTTTTTTGAATTTTATGTACCGTTAACAAATATAATTTTTGAGTATTGCAGTGTTTGTGAATGGGAAGTTCTGCAAGGATCCAAAGCTTGTCAAGGCTGAGGATTTCTTCACTTATGGGCTCAACAACCCTGGAGACACTAATATTCCAATTGGCTCCAATGTGACTACTGTTAATGTGGACCAAATTGCCGGTCTCAACACTCTTGGTGTATCTTTGGTTCGCATTGACTACGCACCATATGGCCAGAACCCACCTCACACTCACCCTCGTGCCACCGAAATCCTTGTCGTCGTGGAGGGAACACTCTATGTCGGTTTTGTGACGTCAAACCAAGATGGGAACCGCCTCTTCACAAAGGTTCTAAACAAGGGAGATGTGTTTTGTGTTCCCAATTGGTCTGATTCACTTCCAGTTCAATCCCGGACATTACCCGGCAGTTGCCTTTGCGGGTCTCGGCAGCCAAAATCCAGGAGTCATACCAATTGCAAGTCAATCTTTGGATCTAACCCTGCCATCAACCCTGAGATCCTGGCCAAGGCATTCCAACTTGACCAGAAAGTGGTTGAGCAACTTCAGAAGAAATTCTGGGGTTGATCCCAATTAGACAGACCAAGAAACAAAAATATGAACCAGAATGATTTGTGTTGCTATCTAGAGTGTTATGTGTTGTGTAATAAATAGAATGGTCTTGTGTGTACCATTCTCCCACTTCAGCTTATGACTGATTTACTGTTATTCCATTGTTGTGAGAATAGCATTTGTTCTTATCTTACTACCAATAAATTTATGTATCATTTGCAATTTCAATATACTCGACGTTAAAAACTCTGGAAGTGTCTTTTTGAGCAAAATGAATGAATTTGGTCTTGAATTGTAATCTCACATGCACCCAAAACATTCATTTCTTTAGGAGAACCCAAAACATTCAGTTACTTCTAGTTATTTCGTTAACTCTTCCATTATCTTCCTTTATTTTTTTTTTATTTTTTTTTCCCTAGGAAGACATGATAATAAAATTCTATTTCGAGGAAAGTATCATATTTTCAGAAGCAAACATTTTGAGAAACACCTAAATACATAATAGACAAGAGAGAAGAAGCGAGAAAGAAGGTTTAGCTGCTAACAAAACATAATCCTATCAGTAGTCAATCATTCTCTTTTCTTTATTTTAATAATTAAAGGACAATTATTATTGGGTATTTATAGACATCTTCACTAACAAAAAGATAAATTTAACTTAATTCTGAATATTTTAAATAATCATAAAAGATAAACATATATATTAATATTAAAAACTCAACACTAAAGTAAAATATGTTCTGATAACTAATCCTAATTTACATAATTAATTTTTTAACGATCATGATGTATTACCTGGGTCAACATGTGATAACGTGAGGGATGGAAACGATTGATGATACAAGACTGGTGGCTTTGACTATTTGGATCGTAGACTATTTTTGCATAGCAATTACGTCACTCAATACTTATATCTGGGTAGGAGTTTCTTACCATTGTTGACACGTGGCAAATTTATCTAGCATTTTTTTGAAATTTTACTACTTCTTCAACAAAATATATGCCATTCGAGGCTGTCATATTTTGTGTGAGAGCGACTATGAATGATTCTATTCCACCGCTTTTTCAATACATATTTAAAAAAAAGGACGATAACTTAAATCAACATTAACGTGAAACTGAAATATGAAATCAACAAGGAAATGACACAGCAAAAAACGGCATAGTCGGTGAAACGACAAAATATCTAACAATAGGAAAATTAGGTTGGATGATTCATCGTAATCACCTAATTATTTAATAGATAGTCAAACCCTTTTCTTATTTAGCTAAATGGTCTAATCAAATTTCATCCACCTTTCCAGACTCCTCTCTCTCCCCCGCCTCTTTTCTCTCTCTCCTCCCTCTACTCGTTTCTCTCTTATCTCCTTTCAACCATCACCGTCGCTGACCACACAGCCTTGGACAGAGATTGTCGATGCTGGAATCGCGACACCAGGGTGAAATCGTCATGCACGGAGAGAGAGAAATCAGATCGCAGGAGAAGAAGCCGTTCTTGTCGCAGGAGAAAAAAGCTCGTAGAGCCTTGCGATCCTCGATCTCTCGATTTGTCAGAAATCGCGACGGTCTCGGCATTTTTCAATCGAACTGCAACAAGCCATCACCGTCGCCGTCACTATCGTCATCAGCACAATGCCTCTCTAATCAACGAGGAGAGAGAGAGAAACCAGTGAGGAGAAAGGGAAAAAGAAAGTAGTGGAGAAAGGGAGAGAATCGAGAATGGGGAGAGAGAAAGGGGGCTATCACATGTGGGGAAGAGGGAGACAAGGGAAGAGAAAGAGAGTTTTTTTTTTTTTTTTTTTTTTACTTTTTTAATTTTTTAAATGGTAATCAGTTATTTACATATAGTTAATAACTGATTGACAAGAAATTTGTGATATTGTTTATGATCAATCAGTGATTGATTATAAAAATTTGTGAGTTATATTATGATAATCAGTGATTGACTATTCAATATAGTCAATCAGTGTTGACCTTTTAAAAAATTGATTGATCAGTCTAAAAAAAAAATACATTTTAACTCATTTTTAAAAACTTAAATTTTTTAACTAATTTTTTAAAACTTAGGCAATTCATTAAAAAACTTATATATAAAAAAAACCTCGTAACAAAATTTATTACTAAAAAATAGATTGCAATACAAAAGGGAAAAGAGAGAGGAGAAAAAACAACAATTTCAAGTCTAAAACGACTGATGATATAATACGACAACTATAATGTCAAGAAAAAAAAAATACAAAACAAGGTGGAAAAAGATGTGAAAAGAAAGACACTGTAAGATACTAAAAAATGAACAGTTCCAATTTGAGTAGTTGAGATGTGGTCAATACATACCTCTACTTATATTAATAACAAGATAACCACTGCTAGTTCAAATTCTACCAAGTCTTTTACGAAGAAAACACAAACCAAGTCTTTTATCGATTTCTTCTACCGAGATAGACTACTTCAAACACTCTTATCTATAAATAGAGGCATTTTGGTGCCAAGCTTTCTCATCCTTCATTCAAGCAACAATAGATATATAGCAAGTATAACTAGCAAAGATATATCAAGTAATTATTAGCATATTACAAGCATACAATCATGAAAGGTGTCCATTTCTTTCTCACAGTTACTGTGCTGGCCTTGGCAACTTCCATTGCCTCTGCCTATGACCCGAGTCCGCTTCAGGACTTCTGCATTGCGGTAGATGATCCTAACAAAGCTTGTAAGTACTATTCTTTTTTTGTTTTTTTTTTGTTTTTTTTGAACTTGGGGGCTGGGGGTTCGAACTCTATACCTTTGGATGAAGGTCAGGTGTGGTATTACTGCAATGCTTTGCTTGCAAACCACAGTACAATTCGTTTTTTTAATTCCCTGCTACCAATTTTTATTCCTTCATTTTACACTAAGTTTTACAGTAACTGATTTCTAGTTGTTGAAAGTTATTTGTAACTAACAAAAATTCCTTTTAATCATGCAGTGTTTGTGAATGGGAAGTTTTGCAAGGATCCAAAGCTTGCCAAGGCTAAGGATTTCTTTACTTATGGGCTCAACATTCCTGGAAACACTAGTAACCCAGTTGGTTCTGCTGTTTACTTCTGTGGATGTGGACAAAATTTCCAGGACTTAACACCTTGGGATATCTTTGGTTCGCATGGACTTCGCAGTCCACCATATGGCCAAGTCCCACCTCACTTTCACCCTCGTGGCTCCGAAATCCTAGTCGTCATGGAGGGGACACTCCATGTTGGCTTTGTGTCGTCGAACCAAGATGGAAACCGCCTCTTCACAAAGGTTCTGAACAAGGGAGATGTGTTTGTGTTCCCAATTGGTCTGATTCACTTCCAGTTCAACCCGGGACAACACCCCAGCAGTGGCCTTTTCTGGTCTCGGCAGCCAGAATCCAGGAGTTATAACAATTGCAAACTCCGTGTTTGATCAAATCCTTCCATCAAAGCCGATGTCCTCTCCAGGGCCTTCCAACTGGACAAGGATGTTGTTAAACGTCTTCAGAAGCAATTCTAGACAGCTATGATTCACTAGCATGTTGTGTTATGTAATAAATAGAATCGTCATGTGTGAACCATTCTCTCTTTTAATTAGTTTGTGATTGATTTACTGTTGTTGAATTGTTTGACAGAAATTCATGTAGTCTTTTTACTTGTTAGATCCTATTTTATCTATTTATCGAATTTAATTAAATTACCGAAAGCATTAATAAATAAAGAATACATGGAATTTTACGAGGTTCAGTCACACCTACTTCTCGGGACCACGCCCAGCTGTCAAATAATCCACTAATGTCAAGCTGATTACAAATACACTCGAACTTAAACACTTAAAGAATCTCTTTTCCTATTGCTACCAGTCTTCTTGAATCTATTAGTCGGCTGTGTTTGGCGAGCACCATTTATCTTGTCGTTGAACACCCTTTAATTGAAACGCCTTCTCCCGAAGCTTTAAGTTTCTCTCCCAAAGAATGATACGTCTCCTCCAAATCTCCAAATTCTTCTTCCCAAAAAACGAAAATCACGTCAAAGGCTAAGCAGCAAAATATGCTATAAAACTATCTCTATATATGCTCATGCCACCTACCCAGGATATCTTGAGACTTTTAAATAAGCAGCAAGCAATCAATTAGAATCTTGGGTTTAACTTTGAAAAACATGCTGGTTACGATCCGATGTTGTAACACCTTACGTAACAACATCATATATTCCCAATTACAATATGATCACGACATTTGATTTCATCTGCTAATCCGTGACTCAATCTTCAGCAAATATCTTCCCATAAAGTCATTATCTTTTTGAAAAGAATTCCACACGGATATTTTGGGTTAGATTTGAAATTTTGATTTAAATAAAATTAGAGAATACTACATAAATTAGAACTATCCTTTTAAATCCAAATCCCAAATTTGATCACAGATTTAATTCTTGACAGAGGATAGAGAATCTTCTCAGTAATTGTTTCCCAATCGCAGCTTTCACCATAACGAAATTCCAGCACAGCAAATCTTCAAGTTTTTTTTAACTGTTACAACAGTTATTGTAACACTTCCAATGAATTTTTTGGTTTTTCATTGAATTTATGGCCATAAATGCCAACTAAAAAACCTAACAATTCTTTGTACTTTCCGTTACCAATTAATAACTTTAAGTGTCTTTGTTAAACTTAAATTTGTACATTTCTGATTAAAGATTATATTACTTTCCAAACAAATGAAAATGGACTTGAATTGCACACATTCACCCGAAAGAAAGGAAACAAAAACCACTTTATGAAAATAGTTTGTTCAGAAAAAGAGACAATTATTCTTTTGTTTTTTTTTTTTTTTTTTTTTTCATCTGTAACAATAATTTAATTCAAACAACCATCCTTATCTAGCCATTTATTCCGCTTCCCACTTTTCTTAGCTGATTATCCGTTCTCTCACGTTCCTTTTGATAGGTCTAATGTCTTTAGTCAAGAATACATTATGATCAACAGGATTAAAAAGAAAAAAACCATTTAACAATAGTAGTTCATGAAATTTCAGTTTCTCCTACTCCTATCAGCCACAATAATAATTTAAGAAGACGACTTTTGATTCTTTTGGTAAATTAATAATATTTTTTATTAGCACTCATGTTCTATTCTAACGTATTTGTTAATTGGTTTGGTCGTCTCTTGCCGAATTATGGTATTAACGTGTTGGGAAAAACTACCAATTGAACTTTTTCCCTCTTTGTGTGATAAAATGGGTTCTCCAAAAGTAAGTTTCAACAAAGCCAACTAAACAACCAAAGCAATAAAATCAAAATAATCAACCGCACAAGAGACACCGATTTTACGTGGAAAACCCTCCAATGCGAAGGGAAAAACCACGGGACCGTAGTCCGATATCAACTTCCACTATATCGACAATAATGGGATTACAAAGTTCTCTCTAGATACAACTAGAGGCTCACAATATCAAGATAAAACACAATCTTGGCTAAACAATAACGTTCATCATCAAACAAGATGGATTTCAATACATAGCATAAAAAGAAATCGGTTTTAGGTCTCAAGTGGGTATTTGGGAAAAACACCTTAGAGACACCAATTCGAAGATCGGAACCGGTAGATAAGAAGAGCTTGTCACAAGGATTCACCACGTCAAATTTGAGCGCCAACGGACACCGTTTCACCACTCAATCTTCTTGCACAAACCCAAAAACTCCACCTTCTTCTCTCTTTGTTTTTTTTTTGTTTTTCGCACACCCACAGCAACCCACTTTTTTTTTTCTCTGCCTTACCCACACGGCTTGTTCAACAAGCCATTAACTATTTTTTTTTTTTTTTTTCAAAAGCTATTGGGCTTTTGGCCCAATATTGTCCAGCCCACAACATGGGGCGGACAACTCAACAATTCTCCCCCTCCGCGTCATGTAGTGGGCTCGACCAAACCCGCTCTCTGCTTGCACGCTTTAAGTTTCTCCTTAGGCAAAGATTTTGTTAACATATCGATCCATTCTCACTTGTATGAACTTTCTCCAAGTTGCATTTGCTTGTTTCAAGTACATCACGATCCAGTGATACCTAACATCAATATGCTTGGATCTTGAATGGAATGTTGAATTTTTGGAGAGGTGGATGGCACTCTGACTATCACTATAGACAATGTACTTCCTTGTTGCACACCCAATTCTTTAGGAAACTTTTTCATTCACAAAGCTTCTTTGCAGGCTTTAGTAAGTGTAATGTACTCAGCTTCTGTTATGGATAAAAGCAACACATTTCTATAACTTAGATTGCCAAGAGACTGCTCCCCCTGCAAAAGGTCATCAAGAACCCTGAAGTGGATTTCCTGGAATCAACATCACCCTGCCATATCTGAATCTGTGTACCCTTTTAAATAGGCTTACCACTGCCAAAGCATAAACACACCCTGAAAGTATCTCTCAAATATCTCAATATCTATTTCACCGCTGCCCAATGTTCTTTTCCAGATTATTAGAATAGAAATCGGCTGACAACTCCAACAGCATGAGCAATATCTGGTCTTGTGCAAACCATGGCATACATCAAACTGCCAACTGCAGACGCATAGGGAACTTTACTCATTTCTCTCTTTTTCTTTATCACTTGTTGGACATTGCTTAGAAGTAGCTTAATAAAGTGCCCTGCAAGTGACGAACAAACTGCTTTTGCCTTGCTCATATTGAACCTTTCAATAACTTTTTCAATATCACCTTCTTGAGATAGCCACAAGTTCCATTCTTCCTATCACGGGAGATCTTCATGCCGAGTATTTGTTTTGCCGATCCCAAGTCTTTCATTGCAAACGACTACTTAACTCCTTTTTAGCTTCTCAATCTTTACTAGTATCATGGCCAACAATCAGCATATCATCAACATATAGCAGAAGGGATAATGAAATCATGCATGGAGTGTTTTTTTATAAACACACACAATGATCAGATGAAGTTCTAGAGTACCCCATGACTCACCATAAAAGAGTCAAAACTTCTTGTACCACTGTCTTGGTGCTTGTTTGAGCCATACAAACTCTTTCGAAGCTTAATACATGATTCTCCTTTCCCTTAACTTTGAAACCCTTCTGGTGTGCTCCATATAAATTTCTTCTTCTAAATCACCGTGAAGAAGCAGTTTTCACATCAAGTTGCTCTATCTCTAAATTCAAGCTGGCAGCTAGACTAAGAACAAACTCTAATGGATGACATCTCACTACCAGAGAAAATATCTCTCAAAGTCAACACCTTTCTTCTGACCAAATCCTTTCACAATCAACTGAGCTTTGTACCTTAGTTGTGAGCTATTGTTTTCAGTTTTCAACTATAAACCCATTTGTTTTGAGCGCTTTCTTGCCTTTTAGTAACTTTACCAAGTCGTAGGTGTAGTTCTCACACAAGGATTCATCTCTTCATGCATGGCATTAAACCATTCTTTCTTTTGCTATGAGAAATGGCTTCTTGGTAAGTTTCAGGCTCTCCACCATCTATAAGCATCACATACTCACTTGAACTGTATCTTGAAGGAAGTTGGCGCTCTCTAATAGATCTTCTCAGTGGAGGCTCATCTGGTGGCTGTGGTGGTGCTTGCTCAACTAGAGGGACAAACATCATCAACTGGAGGGACAACATAATCAGCAGGAGGGGCCTCATCATCAACAATATTTCAACCATCTTCTGCATGTCTCCCTGTGATCAGTATTTCACTACAGGTGGAGCAACTGGATTCAAATTGACAGGAATCTCAACAGAGGAATTGGTCTTTTCAACTTAACAGCATCATCACCAAGTTGATTTTCAAGGAACACAACATCTCTGCTTCTGACAATCTTCTGTTCACTAGATCCCATAATCTGTACCTAAACTCTTCATGACCATAATCCCAAGAAAATACACGATTTTGCCTTATCGTCAAGCTTGGACCTCTTATCTTTAGGAACATGAACAAATGCCCTGTGGCCAAAAACTCTCAAATAACCATAAGAGACATTTTTCCCTATCCAAACTCTGTTAGGAACATGACCATTCAAGGCAGCTGCTGGGGAAATATTAATCAAGTCGACTGCAGTCCTCATAGCCTCCCCCCAAAAAGACTTAGGAAGCTTAGCATGAGAAAGCATACATCTTATCCTTTCTTCAATGGTCTTGTTCATTCTTTCTGCCACATCATTTAGCTGAGGTGTCTTGCTGGAGTTTTCTCAAGCCTGATTCATGGGCTTTGCAGTAGTTTCAAATGGCCCCATGTATTCACCACCATTATCAGCTCGAACTGACTTCAACTGCTTTCCTGTCTCTCTTTCAATCTTGGCATGAAATTCTTTAAAGACATCGAACACTTGTCTTTAGTTTTCAAAGCAGTAGCCTAAACTTTTTCTTGAGTGGTCCATCAATAAAAGTCACAAAATAGAGTGAGTAAACCTCCAAGAGTTTTAGTTTGCATAGAGTAGACATCAGTATGAATCAAATCAAGAATATTTGATCTTCTAGATGGAGAGTGTAATGAAATGCAACTCTATGTGTTTTTCCAGCTAAACAATCAACACAAGTTTTAAGAGACATACCTTGCAAACTAGGGAGGAATTGCTTTCTAGCAAGAATTTGTAGTCCTTTCTCGCTAATGTGACCAAGCCTCTTGTGCCAAAGATCAATACTTGCATCCTTCTGAATAGCATTTATCTCTCCCTTTTTGAGCTTGCTTGTGTGACATAGAGTGTATTCATCTTCTTTCCTTTTGCAATCACTAGAGATCCTTTGGTGAGCTTCATTTACTTTCACCAAAATAATTAATGAAACCCTCGTCGTCAATTCTGCCTGTAGAGATCAAGTTGAGGCGAATATCCATTACATGTCTGACATCCTTGAGTATTAACTTGCTTCCAAGATTGGTTCCAAACAAATATCACCAATACCCATAATTTTAGAGGCATCACTGTTTTTCCATCTTGACATTGCCAAAATCACCAGCAGAGTAAGAAGTGAAGAAATCACCATGACCAGTAACATGAAATGAAGCAACATAATCAATCACCCAATCACTCTCCTGGCATGCGAGGCTAACATAACTATCATCACAAACAATGACAACATCACCTTCAGTGGCTATTGTATTAGTCTCTTTCTCATTTTTCTTTCCTTCACCCTGCTCTCTTTTTCAAAGCCTGCACTCTTTCTTCATGTGACTTGGCTTGTTGCAGTGGTTAGCACTTGAAACTTTTTCTATTTTGGGATTTTCCTCTAGATGTATCCTTTTTGCCATGACCTTGAGGATGCCTGCTCTTGCTTCTTCCACGCCTTTCATGTTTTTCAGAAACAAGTACCTCAGAAGAAGATTCACCCTTTTCCTTTCTCCTGGCTTCTTCGTTGAGCAACTGTCCTTAACCATCTCCATGGTTAGCTTTCCTTCTGGCGCTGAAGTACTTATGACACCACTAGTGTTTCCCAGCTTTCAAGCAATGAGCTGAGAAGTAACAAAGCTTGTAGCTCATCTTCAAGTTCCATCTTCATAGTTGTCAACTGGTTCACCAAACCTTGAAAATCGCTTGTATGTTCAGTCATACTCTTCCAATCTTTGTACTTCAAATTCATAAGCCTTCTAATGAACGTGGCTTTATTTTTGAAAGTATTCTTTTCATACATCGCCGCTAACTTTTGCCAGAGAGCATCAGCTTTGGTTTCTTCAGCAATGTGATAAAATATATTGTGATCAACCCACTGCCTTATTATAGCAGCAACCTTCATATGTAATATCTCCCAATTCTCATCACTCATTTTTTTTAGCCTTTTCCTTACCTAGAACAGGCCTAAACAAATCTCTGCAATACATCATGTCTTGCATTTTTCTCTTTCAAATGGAATAATTCGACGGAGTTAATTTTATCATCCCAAACGAATTTTGTTCATCCATCTCAACACACAAGAATTTTTCTCTAGCCAACCAAAAGCTCTGATACCACTTTGTTGGAAAAAAACACCAATTAAACTTTTCCGTCTTTCTCTGTGATAAAATGGTTCTGTAAAAGTAAGTTTCAACAAAGCCAACAAAACAATCAAAGCAATTAAACTCAAAATAATCAACCGCACAAGAGACAACCGATTTTTACGTGAAAAACCATTCAATGCGAAGGGAAAAAACCACAGGACCATAGTCCGATATCAAACTTCCACTATATCAACAATAATGGGATTACAAAGTTCTCTCTATATAAACTAGAGGCTCACAATCATCAAGATAAAACACAATCTTGGCTAAACAACACGGTTCATCATCAACAAGATGAATTCAACACATAACATAAAATGAAATCAGTTTTAAGTCTCAAGTAGGTATTTGAAAAAAACATCTTAGAGACACCAATTCAAAAATCAGAATCGGTAGATGAGAAGAGCTCGTCATATAGATTCATCACGTCAAATTTGAATACCAATGGATACTGATTCACTGCTCAATCGTCATGTACAAAACCCAAAAATTTTACCTTCTCTCTCTGCTTTCTCCTCACTCTGTTTTTTGTTTTTTTTGTTTTTCGCACACTCACAGCAGCCCACTTTTTTTTTTTGTTGTCTCTCCTCTTTTATTTTTTATTTTTTTTTATTTTTATCAAAAGTTATTGAGCTTTTAGCCCATTATTGTCCAGCCCACGACATGGGCGGACAACCCAACAGTTACAAACTTACAAACAACAAGAAAGAAGGAAGAAAGAACGAAACGATATCCAACGGAGAGTGGAACACGTGTATATGAACAACAGTAGACAGAGAATCGTAAAGGACAGACTGTAGAGGTGGGAATTTGGGCCAGGCCAAACGGGCCGGCCCGCGGCCCATAATTTAGGCCCGGCCCGCATTCTATCGGCCCGATAAAAGCCCGGGCCGATAGTAATAGGCGGGTTGGGCTCTCTTTTTAGGCCGCGGCCGCCGGCCCGGCCCGAATATTTAAGCCCGATGGGCCGACCGGCCCGCCTGGGTATTAAAAAAATTAAAAAAAAAAGTTAAAAAGTTTAATTAGAAGAGGAAGGGAACGAACGAACGAACAGGAGAAGATAAGGACTAACGAAGCAAGGATAAGAGAATAAGAAAGCGAAAAAATGAAGGAATTAGAAAGAGGTAGAAGAAAAATGGGTGGAAACAAAAGAGAAAATGGGGGGTGGGTTTAGCGAAGATAAAATTAAGATAAATATTAAAGTAAAAAATACAAATGTATTAAAAATTATAAATAAAAAAAATTTAAACAACTACTGACTAATATATTTTAAAATTTTTATTACAAAAATTATATATATTAAATATTAATATAATATTTATATTTAAAAATAAAAAATTAAAAAAAATTAAAAAAAAAAGCCTGACTTGCCAACGGCTATATATAGCTGTTGGTCACTTGGTCTGGGCCTCGACAACGCCAACACCAACGGCTATATTAATATATGGTTGCCCAGATTTGCCCGTTGGACCAACGGCGGCGTGGGCCAAGCCAGGGGGTGGGGGAAAGAAGGGGGGATGGAAAACTTCATTCCTCTAATTCTATAAATACCCTTCAACTTTTCTTATTTTTTCACAACATCTTCTCCCATATCTCCTTTCAATCTCTTATTCTCTAATTTCTTTATCTATATTCTCTTATTTCCAATTTCTCAATTCTCATTATTCATAATTAATATTCAATAATTTTTTTTTTCTAATCTCTAAATTTACATAACTCATATTCTCATTATTTTATAACTCCATTCTTGTTATTTCTCTACTTTTTATAACTCATATTGTCCATACTTATTATTTCTAAATTTTAAATTTCTAATACTTAAACTCATATTGTCCATACTTATTATTTCTAAATTTTAAATTTCTAATACTTACTTTTCTAACAAAAAAAAAAAAAAAAAAAACTAAAATGGATCCAAATCCAAATGTTCAACAACCAATTGTTGATCTTGATGATGATTACTACGGGATGGTTGACCGCGGCATCGAAGAAGTGGAGATTTCCCGTATGGAGGCTGGCGACAATGTCCCTGATCTCAGACGTAGGAGTTTCAATACTCCAATACCACCAAGTCCAATGTTGGCACCATCAAGAAGTAGTTCGGGAAGCACCAGTTGTCCACCAAAAAAGTAAAAAGGTACTACTACTAGAACCACTTCACGTGCTTGGCAATTCTTCGACGCTGTGCTGAAAGAGGACTTCGGCCCCGACGGCAAAAAAATACAAACAAGACTAGCAAAATGTAGTATTGCCAAAAAACTTTGACTGCTAACAGCTCAAGTGGGACTCGCCACTTATTAGCCCATGGTGAACGATGTGTTGAAAAACATTACAAGAGAAGGGAGCCGACGCAAAGCACTCTAAAATTCAACTCCGATGGCTCACTAGGTATTTTTTCTTATGATCCCATGGTAGCTAGAGAATCTCTAGCTCGTTTAATTGCCTCTACAGATTTACCTATTAGTTTTGGTGAAAATACTTTTTATGAAGAGCATATTCAAAGATCTTTTTGTCCACAATTTAAAGCCGTTATTAGAAAAACTATTAGGAGTGATATTACATCTTATTATAATAAAAACGCACTACATTAATATCTTATATGAATACAAACACATTTTGTACTTGTATTGACATCTGATATTTGGGCTGCTAGGTCAAACCAAGATTATATTAGTATAGTTTCACATTATTTAGATCCCCAGTGGCAATTACAAAAAAGAATTATTGACTTTAGACTTATTGATCAATCTCACAATGCTTTAAATATTAATGATAATATTATGAGTGTTTTAAATGAATTTGGCATTAGCAATTGTATTATTTCAATCACCCTAGATAATGCTTCGGCAAATACCGCTTCAATTCGTTTTCTTGAGAACAACTTGTCAGAATATATTGGTGGAATTTTATTACATCAACGTTGTGCATGTCATATCATCAACCTTATTGTAAAATCAGGTATGAAGTTGGTAAGTAGTAACATTGAAAATATTCGTAATGCTCTCCTTTGGATACATAATTCAAATCCTCGCATTGCTGACTTTAAGAGGTATTGCAAAGCAGAAGGTTTAAAACCTCGAAAATTTGAGACTGATATGCCGGTAAGGTGGAACTCAACTTATTTAATGTTGAAAAATGCAATAGAATATAAGAATGTTATTTCTATATTTTATAATACAAAGAATAATATGATTTTATTATCTGATGTTGATTGGTTTATTGTTGAAAGAATGATTTATTTTTTAGAAACTTTTTATGATGCTACTGTTTTATTGTCTGGTGTTTATTATCCCACTTCTCACTAGTTTTCACCCAATTAATGCTTATTCTTCATTGTTTTCTGAATATAGAAGTGATGATTTATTTAAACTAATAGTATAAAAAATGGAGAAAAAGTTTATGAAATATTGGGATCACAATAACATGCCTTTATTATATTGCCTTGCCATTGTTTTAAATCCTATAGTTAAATTAAATGGTCTTTATAATGGTCTTACTCATATTTCTGAATATATGAATGTAGATTTTGCTTCAACGTATTTTTTAACATTTAATACAACTAAATGCAAGTTATTTGAGATTTTTGTAAGTTATCAGAATAAATTCGGGCAGCAAGTTAACACTGAAACCGAAGAAACTCTTCCAACTGCTGGTGATCGGAAAAAGAAAAAAGTTTTGGGTTTTTTCTCTGCTCCAGCAAGATCGGGCTCTTCATCAAGTTCGAGTGTTACTCGTCCACTTTCAGCAAGTTCAACTACCACGAGTACGACACACTCGGAGCTCAAAAATACTTAGATACAGATTTTTCACTGCTAGACTCAACTACAAATAATGAAGATTTCAACATTTTAGATTGGTGGAGGTTGCAGTCGACAAATTTTCCAGTGCTTTCCCGTTTAGCACGTGACATCTTAACTATTCCTGTTTCGACAGTTTCTTCTGAATCAGCATTCAGCACAGCTGGAAGGATAATTGAATATCGGAGGACCTCATTAACACCTGAGATGATCGAGGTGCTTACATGCCTAAAAGATTGGGAACATGCAGATAAAAGGTTGCAATATACTGTAAGAAGATCAAGAAATACTCCAACACTTTAACGAAATGGCCATAATCGATGACGATGATATTGACAATGCTCCTGGGGCTCCCTCTTCCAGTTGCTGATGCTGATTGATATATTTTTTTCATTGTAAAATTGTAAATATGAATTAAGATTGCATTCTTTTTTCTTTACTGAGGTTTTATCCCAATGGGTTTTACTTAGTAAAGTTTTTAATGAGGCAATCATGACATCAATAAAATTTTAAATTTCAATTTTATATTCTCTTTTTGTATCCTTATTTTTTTAATAAAATTTATAATTTTTATTATGTGCTTAATTTATTTTTCAATTTAGTAATATTTAATCAAAAATAACTTCTAAGCAAACACTGATAAATAATTATAATCTTAAACAACTAAAATTAAAAGTTTAATTATAATGTTAAGTTAACTAACTAACTAATATTATAATTATTAAGTATTAACTAAGCAATTATAATATAAATATAAAAATAAAAATTAATAGAAATAGTAATAAAATTTTTTCAACAAAGTATAAAATTTTTTATTTTTTATTTAAGATAAAATATTAAGATAAATTATTAAAAATATACAAAATTAAAATAAAATTAGACCGGGCCCGGCCTTCTCTAAGCCCGCGGGTTGGACCGGGTTTATATTTCAAAAAATCGGACCGGACCAGCCCGGCCCGAATTTTCATCTTGCCGGCCCAATTTTTTGAAATAGTCCGATGGGCTCGGACTGGGCCGGGCCGGGCGGCCCGAATTCCCAGCTCTAGACAGGTGTCATGAGAATTGGCAAAAACCAGACGCCAGTATTGACTAAAGCGGCTTAAATGTCCTAAAACGATCTCCAGAAGCCGAACGTTTCATATTAAAATTTGGTTTTGCTGCCAGTTTGTCATATGAAGGTCAAAATGAAGGAAACAATATTAATTAGTTCACCTCAAAGATTGCTAGTACTGCTACTGCACACACTGATCCTGTTATTTACAATCCGACAACTTTTTGGCCAGGAGACGATGGGCTGCTTGGAGTCTGATGGAAGAGCTCTTCTTGACTTCAAAACTGGCCTTGAAGATCCTGAAAACCGGCTTTTCTCTTGGAAAGGCACCAACTGTTGTCAGTGGAAAGGCATACGTTGCGAAAACAACACTGGAGCCGTTATTTCCGTTGATCTCCATAACCCACATCCATACGGTTCTTCTAGCAGGTATGGATTCTGGAACCTTAGTGGGGAAATAAGACCTTCATTGATGAAACTTGAGTCCTTGACATACTTGGACTTGAGTTTCAACACATTCCGGGGCATCCCCGTTCCTGAGTTTTTCGCATCTTTGAAGCACTTGCGGTATCTAAACCTCTCAAATGCCGGTTTTAGTGGTCTAGTTCCTCCCATAGGAAACCTCTCTAGCTTGCAGTATCTTGATTTCGATTCTTCGAGTTTAGTTGTCAAGGATCTCGAATGGCTTAAAGGTTTAGTGTCTCTGAAGCATCTTGTGATGGATAGTGTCGACCTTTCAATGGTGGCAATATCAGACTGGTTTGTGACCCTAAACAGGCTTCCATACTTAACTGATTTGCATCTGTCTAGTTGTTGGTTATATGGTCCTATTCCAGCTCTTCCTTATGTGAATTTAACCTCACTTGCTGTACTAGATCTTAGCCAAAACCAACTCGAATCGAAAATACCCGATTGGCTCGTTAACATTACCAGCCTCGTAGCAGTCAATATGGGATCCAATCGCTTCTATGGGAAAATTCCACTCGGTTTTGCAGCGCTTCCAAATTTGCAGCTTTTAGATCTTGGTATGAATAGAAATCTTACAGCAAGTTGCTCTCAGTTGTTTGGGGGAAGATGGGAGAAAATACGTGTAGTTGAGATTTCGGGTGATAGGTTACATGGAAAACTTCCTGCTTCAATTGGAAATTTGACATTTCTCACTGTCTTGGATCTTTCTTACAATGATATCCAGGGTGGGATCCCAAGCTCTATTGGCAAACTTTGCAACCTGGAAGTTTTTAGTCTGGCAAGCAATAATTTGACCGGAACTTTACCCCAATTCCCTCAAGGAGCAGAAAATTGTCTTTCTAGGAGTCCATTGAAAATATTAGCTTTGTCCTTCAATCAGTTGGTTGGTAATTTACCAGAATGGTTAGGCCAATTTGAAAATCTAGTCGAACTTAGTCTATCCAATAATATGCTTAGCGGTCCAATCCCCACTTCTTTAGGGTCATTGCAAAATCTAGGATTTTTAGGACTAGGGAGCAATAGACTGAATGGGACTCTTCCAAGTAGTATAGGACAACTTTCTAAATTGTATCACCTAGATGTTTCTTCCAACCATTTGTCAGGTATGGTCACTGAAACGCATTTCCTGAAACTTGGTTGGCTCGGGCAATTGTATCTGTCTTCCAACTCTTTCCTGTTGAATGTTAGCTCCAACTGGGTCCCTCCATTCCAAGTGTGGAGACTTATGATGGGTTCTTGCCATTTGGGTCCTCCTTTTCCTGCTTGGCTCAAATCTCAGAAGGATATCGAATATCTCGATTTCTCCAATGCTAGCATTTCAGGCTCGATACCTTTCTGGTTTTGGGAAATTGCTTCTGGGGTGTATGTGTTGAATGTTTCCTTTAATCAACTAGAAGGTCAGCTACCAAGATCATTAAACACAACTCTCTCTGCAAGCCTTGATTTCAGCAATAACCTCTTTCAAGGGCCTATTCCTCTTCCAACTGTCAATATCGAAATACTTGATCTATCCAACAACAAACTTTCTGGCCGTATACCTGAAAACATAAGCGGTTCCCTCCCGTGCGTGTTATTCCTCTCTCTTTCTGGCAACCGGATAGAGGGAGAAAATTCCAGCTTCTATTGGCAACATGCAGTGTCTGAAAGTCATTGATCTTTCCAGCAATAATTTTGAAGGAAGTATTCCGCAAAGCATTGGGAATTGTTCTTACCTAGAAGCAATAGATCTCAGCAACAATAACTTGTCAGGGAAAATTCCTAGTTCCTTGGGTGATAGGTTAAGTTTGCTAAAAACATTGCACTTAAGCGACAACAAGCTCGTTGGAGAAATCCCATCATCCTTCCGAAATTTGTCAAGTTTGGAAACACTGGATCTTGGAAACAACAGATTAACTGGTAGGCTTCCGCGATGGATTGGAGAAAGTTTTGAAAATTTGAGAGCTCTTATATTGAGATCAAATGCATTTTGTGGAGAACTTCCATCAGTGCTATCAAATTTAAGTTCATTACAAGTGCTGGACCTTGCAGAAAATCAATTCAATGACAGCATCCCTGCAAGTTTTGGAAATTTCGAAGCCATGACTCGAGTCCAGCTTAAGAACAAGTATCTACTTTATGGGATGTACCGGAATGTGTACTACAAAGAGAACTTGGTGGTGAACATGAAAGGCCAGACACTGACATACACCAGGACCCTCTCTCTTGTAATCAGCCTGGACCTCTCTTGCAATAATTTGAGTGGAGATATTCCTGAGGAAATCACAAAGTTGCTCGGTTTGGTGGCTCTGAACTTGTCCAGAAACCATATCAGTGGTCACATTCCCGTTAACATTTCAAAGTTGCGACAATTGTCATCCCTTGACCTCTCAAGGAATAGACTCTCAGGCCCTATTCCTGACGGCTTATCATTGCTTTCCTTCCTGGGGCTTCTCAACTTGTCAAACAATGACCTCTCTGGTGCAGTTCCTTATTCAGGTCACATGACAACATTTGGTGCATCCTCTTTTCTGGGAACCCCGGTCTTTGTGGTGCTCCTCTTGATGTAAGATGCGCAGGTGATAATGATCCAGAGACTGGCAGGAGTTTTGAGGAGAAGAACAACAGTGGCGAGTTCTATGGTCTCATCGACAAGTACTTCTATTTGAGTGTTGGGCTGGGATTTGCCGTGGGGCTTCTAGTTCCGTTTCTCGTGATGTCGGTGAGAAAATCTTGGAGCAATGCCTACTTTGGTTTAGTGGACAAGGTTGTAGAAACAATGTCATTCTCTTAAGACACAGAGGGGCAATACATGTCAGGTCTAGAGGACGTTGCCACAGAAGTTAAAATCATTTGTTTCTTTTCCTCGTACCATTTACCTTTGTGTTTCTTTCTTAAAAATAGGCCCTCTCGTGATATTAATGTACACATACATAAATATATATATATATATATATATATGTGTCTCTTTGTATTCATCTATATTTAAGTTTTATTTTGATTCATGTACGGAGGAGTTTATATAGTGGTCTTGGAATTTTCAGTTAGACTACATCACAGTTGAGTGTTTTTTTTTTTCATTGTTTAAATAATGATATCCATCAGTTTGTAATTTTTCTTGTCTTGCCATATATCAGTTTGTTACTTTCTTCATTTGCGGTTCTGAGTTCTTAGGCTAATGCAATGTTCTGCAATATTTTTCTAGTTGTCCTGTTAACATAGTATCAGAGCTACAAAGATATTTGTTCCTTTGGTGAAGAATATCAAATGCCCTCCGTTGTCTTGGTGGTGTGCAAGTTCACTAGCTTGCTTGTTTCGTAATCGAAATTCAGAATTCAATGAAAAAAAAAAACCAAAGTTCCGAATATTTTCGCTCCTGCTATATGGCTGCCTTGTATATCCATTTCTTTCTCCTGAAATTATTTCTCTTTCCGGCGTACAAGAATTTAATCTTGAATTAGTTTCTATTAAATTGTGCAAAACCAGTTCATTCAGCGTTTGTAGTCCAACGGTTAGGATAATTGCCTTCCAAGCAATAGACCCGGGTTCGACTCCCGGCAAACGCAATTGCCTTACTTTAAAAAATTTTTTTTTTTTTGGGGGTTGCTAGATGAGATATTTCTGTGTACTGTTGTTGCATCAATTCACAACTTGTCAACATTCTGAAAATGCTGCTATTTACTCTAACAAGTAATTAATTTGTTGGAACAATATAATTGACTGTAGTTCAAAACTGTATATCACTTACATTTTCTTTCGCTAAACATGCAGTAAAAAATCTTCCTAGTCTGAGTTTGAGTCTGACTTGTGAAGATTATGAAGAATGTACAAAGAAGCAGAAGACAAGAAAATACAAATTGAATAACTCAGAAGATCCAGCCCGGTAGCTATCGTCACCATCTTGCTCCTCTCAAACATCTTCACCAGAAGAATCATTACAATAACGTGTCCCACTTTCGTCTTCAGCTCATCCAGTGAGCTGATCTTCATCCATTTAGGCCTCTCCTGCAACATAAAAACCACAAATTCAGCTCTTTGCGGAGTCGTGAAAACACAAGGGCGTCAATGGTGAAACTAACTAATTCATGACAAGGTGTCTAAAAGTAGTTAGGTCCATGTCAAACGGTATGAAGGTTACCTTCAATGCAAACATTCCGAACAGAGAAGAACCCTTCAGTGCACGGTCAACTGTGGGATGCACATCGGGAGGGATATTACTGATGAACAATCCGTATAACCCCATGCCGAAAATTAACATCACGGTCCCAGCAAGATAAACATCTGCACTCGATTTTTTGTCCACAAAAGAAGTTTATAGTGAGAGAACAATACGAGATAGAAGTTACCAAAAGGTAAAGTGAGACACTTCTTCTACTACTACACAAACTATGAACCTAATGTCCCACGGAGCTTAAACAGAACAAAGGTGATTTTGTTCATGCTTCAGACAATCCGGCTAATTGTATATACTTCAATATAGACATACTCTTCTTGTATAAGAAAGGTGAACTTAAAGGCATGTTTTAGTGCGTTTTCACAAGGGTAACTGATTAGGTTGACTCTGGACTAAGGACTGGGTGAACAATGCAAGGCGTCGGCTTTAGTGCCCCCAACTATTGAGAGAACTTACTGTTGTAACCTCATTTCTTCTGTGCGCAATGCTAGAATTTCATTTTCTCAAATGCCTTTTTTGGTCTAGAACCAAGGCGTGTGATAAAAAATGGATTGAGTGGCGTGAACCCTACTTCTACTTCACTGCTTAGGTTATCCTGAAGCTGCTAATCTGTCCCCTTCGACTGAGGGATGGAATTCCATCTCAACCTACTGCCTTATGGTGACGATTCAGAAAGGAAAAACTTGAAAATTACCGATTGCTTCGACAAGTCGCAAAACCATATTTCCAGTGTGAATCCCTTTAACACAGCTACTCCAGTACACTTTATATGCATCCACAATGTAAATGCATCCCTGCAAAGATTTGAACATTGTTCTCTTAACATGCATATACCCCTTCAATTAAAGTTACATATTTTAGCAACCCAAAAAAAAAAAAAAAAGGAAGAAAAGGATAGATAATTTTGAATGAGGAGAAATTACATTGAGAAAGCACAAGAGGGAACCAGCCAGTGAACCTCCAACAGCCAGCAGTGCCAAAAATCGGAAGTCGAAAATTATCTGCCAATGGTGGAAATTAAGAATTGCCTCAAAAACAGTTCATATACACACAATATTTACCAACCCAAAAAAAAAAAAAAAAAAAAAACAAACAAACAAACAAAGAAGAAAACTGCCATATTTATTATATACTATTTCAATTTATATGCTGTCATATTATGTTCTGCATATGTCATATTATATATATATATATATATAATTGTAAAATTGGTTATATTAACGCTTAGCCTTAGCCCCTTAATTTCTTTTTTTTCTTTTCTTTTTTTTTTGGCTAATTTTTCATTTGAAATCAATTCAAAGCTTGAAACTTTACACAAACCTCTTACAAGTCAACTCTCCACTTATTCATTATCCACAGAAAGCTCCTTAAAAACCCTAATCAAAATATTAAAGGGAAAAAAAAAGTATCAAAATTCACAGAGAGTAGAAAACAGAGGTACCCTTTCGATGGAGGACTCGGTGGATCGGACGAACCGGGCGACGGGATTGGCGGCAGAGGAGTTGGCGAAAGCGTAGTCGAAGCCCGTGGCCTTCTGGGGTCTGGAGGAGGAGGAGGAGGAGGAGGAAGGAGAGGAAGGAGAGGAAGAGTTAATAGTGGGTTCAGTGGGTTTGGATTCAGGAGGAGATGAAGAAGAAGAAGGGCTCAGAGAAGCCTTGATGGGGAAATTAATGTAAGACTTGGAGAAACGTTTGTTGTGCTTCATGGGAAGACAACCTCGGATCGGTATGGACATCGAGATCGATACGGATGAGACGGAGACGGCACTGTATAGAGCCATATCAGAACGAAAGAGAGAGAGAGAGAGAGAGAAAGAGATTATTTTCTTTTCTTTCTTTCTTTCCCTTTTATTTTTTATTTTTTTTTAAAATATATTTTTCAATGTTTGTAAGATTAGATGTTGTTTGCCACTGGGTGGCGGGTAATAACGGTAATTTGCAGAGAAAAAACAAATAAAAACCACACGTGCCACTCGCACGTGTTTGAAGTGTGATTTATTTTTGGGTTAAATTTCAATTTTAGCCCTTAAAAATATAAGTTTTCTTACTTTATCTGTTATAACTTAAAAGGTCACACTATTAACACACAAGTTTATCAAATGTTCTCTATAGTAGAAAAGTTAAAAAGTGAATAAAGTATAAATGGGACGGAAGGAATAAATTTTATAATATCTCTAAAAATGAAAACTTTATGATAACAACTCATAATCAACAATAATTTAGTTATTATCCCCTCAACAAAAATTTCTGCTTTGTCAGTAAGAATGGGTAAAGGGTACTCTGATAAAAATGAAAATTGAGCGGTTGATTGCGTGGAGAAATCGAATTACTTCCACGTTATTTAACTGATACAATATATGAAAATCAAAATTTTAAATTAGTTAGGTAATATGAATACAGTTAAATTCACCTTCCAAATTAATCATCTAACAATTATTTTTTGAATAAGTAACGAGAGGAAATAACTAACAGAGACGTCTAACGCATCCCCAGCTATGTTGGTAGCTAGAGAGGTTTTTTGGTACTTCGAAGAAGAGAAATTATCAAAATTAGTATTTTTCGTTTGGACTTTGGACATCATTGCATTTTTTTTTCTTAGACTAGAAGATAAAACTGATATAGAAAGTTAAGGACAGAGTGTACCTTGATATTCCTAACACAGAAAAACCGACATTCAAAAAGCTGACTAAGTGTGCATATTGACTCCTGAATTTCTGGTCTCGATTATTTTTATTGGGAGCTAAACATCTTTAATTGTTTATTATCATGGTCTGTTACTATTTCAGAGAAAATCACTTGGTATGCAATTTAAAACTTGAAATGGATTCGAATATCTCCACTATAATCCTTGAGTCAATTACTTGTTCAAATAAAACTTTGAACCGTGGAAGTCACTACAATTTTGCACCAAATTAAAAAATGATTTTGTCTTTTTCACGTTTCAAAGGTCACCAAATGTTACTGGTTCATTAAATAAAAAAATAAACGAACATAAAAGATTTGTTCTATCAATATCAGGTACAGACAAGTGCATCTTCTCATGACATTTCCAATGCAGCTTCTTCATTGACTTTAAATGCATGCCTTCTCTAAAAGTCAACAGTGAGTACACACCACCTTGTCATTATATAATACGTGTATATATTTATATATATATATATTTATATATTGTCCCTTAATCAAACTTTCTTGCTCTTCACGGAAGTTAAAAATTTATATATACTCTTAACTTCATGTTCCATGGCTTACAATTGTGTTTTGTGGAGAGTTGACTAATGGAACGCCTTACAATGCTCGGTTTAATGCTGCAAATTCTCGTCCTTATGTCAGGGGAGTTCACTAGTAATACTGATGGTCAGTTGATGAATTGCTCGGAGTCCGACAGGGGAGCTCTCCTCGATTTCAAAACTGGTCTTGAAGATCCTGAGAACCGGCTTTCTTCATGGAACGGGAGCAACTGTTGTCGGTGGCGGGGAATAAGCTGCGACAAGGCTGGCGCCGTTACCACAGTTGATCTCCACAACCCATATCCTCGGTTTTATGGCTCTTCTACCAGGTATGGTTTCTGGAACCTCAGTGGGGAAATAAGACCTTCCTTGACAAAACTCAAGTCCTTGACACATTTGGACTTGAGTTTCAACACTTTCATTGGCATTCCAATTCCTAACTACTTAGGATCTTTAGAGAATTTGCAGTATCTAAACCTCTCAAACGCCGGTTTTAGCGGCTTAGTCCCTCCAAATTTGGGCAACCTCTCTAGCTTGCAGTATCTTGATGTCAGTTCCACTTCCTCAAGTTTACGTGTTGTCGACCTTGATTGGGTTAGGGGTCTAGTTTCTCTAAAGAATCTTGTGATAAACAGTGTTGACCTCTCAATGGTTGGACCAAACTGGATTAGCATGCTCAACCAACTTCCGTCCTTGACGGAGTTGCACATGTCTTCTTGTGGCCTTTTTGGTTCAATTCCACCTCTTGCCTCAGTTAATTTCACTTCACTTGCCCTTTTAGATCTTAGTTTTAACAGTTTCAACTCGAAAATACCCGATTGGCTTGTCATTATTAGCAGCCTCGTAACTCTCGATATAAGCTATAGCGGCTTGCACGGAAGGATTCCACTCGGCTTCAGTGAGCTCCCAAATTTGCAATCTTTGAGTCTTGTTGGGAACAATAATCTCTCAGCAAGTTGCTCTCAGTTTTTTGAGGGAAGATGGGAAAAAATTAAGGTTTTTGAATTAGCTTCCAATAAACTGCATGGAAAACTTCCTGCTTCCATTGGAAACATGACAACTCTCACTTACTTGGATCTTTCCGAGAATAATGTCGAAGGTGGGATTCCGAGCTCCATTGGAAAACTCGGTGACCTCGAGTTTTTGGATATATCAAGTAATAACTTGACGGGAATGTTACCCGAATTCCTTAAAGGAACACAAAGTCGCCATTCTAAGAGTCCAATGCCAAGCCTGCAGCACTTGGAATTGTCCAACAATCAATTGGCTGGTAAATTACCAGAGTGGTTGGGTCATGTTAAGAGTCTAGTCCAACTTGATCTGAACTACAACTCACTAGATGGCCCGATTCCGGCTTCTTTAGGGTCATTGCAAAACCTTACAGATTTGGGATTAGGAGGCAACAGACTAAATGGGACTCTCCCTGATAGTTTAGGACAACTTTCTGAACTGACTCTCTTAGATGTTTCTTTCAATCAGTTGACCGGATAGTCGACGAAACACACTTTCTAAAGCAAGATAAGTTGAGGTATCTACACCTCTCTTCAAACTCTTTGATATTGAATGTCAGTTCAAATTGGGTCCCTCCATTCCTAGTCGGGTATCTTGACATGGGTTCGTGCCGTCTAGGCCCTTCTTTTCCAACTTGGCTCAGATCACAAAAGGCGGTCGAATTCTTGGATTTCTCAAATGCTAGCATTTCGGACTCTGTGCCTTATTGGTTTTGGGATGAAATCTCCTCCAATCTCTCGTTGCTGAATGTCTCCTTTAATCAGTTAAAAGGTCGCCTACCGAGTACGCTAAATATATCTCCCTTTGCAGATGTTGACTTGAGCTTCAACCTTTTTGAAGGCTCTATTCCTCTTCGAATTGTTGAGGTCGAATTACTTGATCTATCGAACAACAAACTTTCAGGCCCTATTCCAGCAAATATTAGTGATTCCCTACCAAACGCGATTTTCCTCGCTCTCTCTGGAAACCAGATAACAGGAGAAATCCCAGCTTCAATTGGCAACATGGAATTGCTTCAAGTCATAGATCTGTCAAGTAACAAGTTATCAGGACACATCCCGGGAAGCATCGGGAACTGCTCTTACCTAAAGGCATTGGACCTCAGTAACAACAATTTGTCTGGTCATATTCCTGCCTATTTGGGTCAACTACGTTTGCTCCAAACCTTGCACCTAGACGGCAACAAGATCTCCGGAAGCATCCCGTCATCTTTACAGAACTTGTCAAGTTTGGAGACATGGAATCTTGGAAACAACAGACTAGTAGGAAGACTACCCCAGTGGATTGGGGAAGGTGGTTTCGAACATCTAAGAATTTTTCGCTTGAGATCAAACTCGTTCTCCGGAGAACTCCCTTCCGCACTTTCGAATTTAAGCTCGTTGCAAGTGTTGGACCTGGCGGAAAATCTGTTCAATGGCAGCATCCCTGCTAGGTTTGGAGATTTCAAAGCCATGACTCAAGTTCAGCGCATAAACCGGTATCTTTTCTACGGATTCTACAGGGGTGTGTATTATGAAGACAACTTGGTGGTGAATATGAAAGGCCAGACTCTTACATACACCAAGACACTCTCCCTTGTAATAAGCCTGGACCTCTCTGGCAACAATTTGAGTGGAGACATTCCCGCGGGAATCACAAACTTGCTTGGTTTGGTGGTTCTGGACTTGTCCGGAAACGGTTTTAGTGGTCCTATCCCGAACACCATTTCAAACATGGGACAACTGTTATCACTTGATCTCTCAAGTAATAGTCTTCAGGGTCCTATTCCAGTAAGCTTGTCGACACTTTCATTTCTGCAGCATCTCAACTTGTCCAACAACGGCTTTTCCGGTATGATTCCTTATACCGGTCACATGACGACTTTCAACGCGTCCTCCTTTGCTGGAAATCCGGGACTTTGTGGTGAACCACTTGCTGTGAAGTGTCCCGGTGATGGTGATGATTCAAACAAGGGACCTGTTCTCAACCAAAACCGCGACGATGACAATAACTTCATTGATAAGTGGTTTTATTTGAGTGTTGGGTTAGGGTTTGCTGCAGGACTTGTTGTTCCTTATCTCATGTTTGCCATGAAAAGACCTTGGAGAGATGCTTACTTTACCTTTATGGACAGTTTTGTTGAAAGAATATCAAGGTTGGGACATTAGAGAGCAGAGCATTAGAGGTCTAAGCTTGGTTTGGGTAAATAAAAGCACTTTGATGACTTGATGCCATTGTTACGAGATACCTTTTTTTTTTTTTTTTAAAAGTTTTACATCTTTAATTATGTATGCCTTGCAGAATGAAATAAATCTATAGTACTTCAGTTCCTATCAGTTCCATTTCAATTATATGAGAAAGAAATTCATCAGAAGTAATTAAGAGTGAGTAATGCTTCAATGCTCACGCAATATTAGAACATATTCATTTTTAGTCCTTAAAAACGGTCCACTGAACTTTATTAATTAACCCTCTAAAATTGAAGTCTAATCCTTTAAAAGTCTCAAATTTCACTCTCTTTCTCCACGGTTTGAGCTTTTGTTACTTTTAGTTTTTTTTTTTCTTCCCCTCTGTTCCAAGGTCTCCAAGAAGGGTCTTTGAGTCTTTCCAATGCAAATATTCCACACGTGAGGGTGATGTGCAAGAAAACCATCCAAAGAAAAAATGATCAAAGTTAATGTTTTTTCTTCAATTTCAAATATTTTATCCGTTTGAGGCTATGTATTTGTTTGGAACACATGTTTAAGATGAAATTTTTAAGTTAAAATTGATTGACTTTTCAGAAAAAGAAAAAAACGACAAAAACTTAGATTCAAACCTACCATCTAAATGCACCATATATTTTTCAATCAAAATGATAGAGACCAAATTGTCCCAAGTTTTGGGATTAACGGTATCAATAACCCGAATATTATTCCCTCCCACAACAGACAGAAAGATTGACCGTTATTCTCTTGCCTTAACCAAAATTTCAAAGAAATGACGTATGAAATGGACAATGGCACCAAAGTAGTATTAAATAGTCAATAAAAACAGGGGTAGATAAAGCGATCTGCAATTTATGGTCAAGTCAACCGATCATAATCTATATATATATATATATATATATAGAGAGAGAGAGAGAGAGAGAGAGAGAGAGAGAGGATGAACGGAGGAGAAGGGAAGGTGGTGCGTGTAACAGGAGGTTCAGGTTACATAGCTTCATGGCTGGTCAAGCTCTTGCTTCAACGCGGATACACCGTCAAAGCCTCTGTTCGTGACCCAAGTTTGTGCTCTTTCTCTTTTTCTTCATATTTAAAAGTATTTCTGATCATCAGCTCATATCATAATGAAAAAATTAAGAAAATCAACAATACATGTTAAAGATCTAACGGTTTAAAATAACAACTATAAGGTATTATTTTTCATACCCCGCTGCAAAAGAATTTCACTTGCTTTTAAGGGAAAAGGTCTGAAGTGCGATATTCTCATTCGAGTAGCAATCTCTGATTTTTTTGATGATCTTTTCTGGTTTGTCTAATAATATTTGGTGCAGATGAGCCAAAGAAAACAGAACACTTGCTTTCACTAGATGGAGCTAAGGAAAGGCTTCACTTATTCAAAGCGAATCTGTTGGAAGAAGGATCTTTTGATTCTGCAATTGATGGATGTGATGGTGTTTTCCACACAGCATCACCTGCAATCCTTTCAGCCTCTGACCCGCAGGTGAATACACAAATGCTTCACATTTTCCTTTCATATGTGTCCAACAAAGAAATTATTCAATACATCGAGTGTATCACGTCATCGTGCTTGTATGATATCTCCTTCCATAAAGTAATCGGCCTTTAGATGATTTGTCAATATCAGTTCTATAAAAATTCTGAATCACCATTCTATCTCCTAATAAATTTTACTCTTATTTAGGTGATTAGGAGAGAGATAACATTAAATTATTTGTTTATTAACGATGTACCATATAAGCACGGTTACATGATATACCTGGTTTACTGAATAATTTATCGTGTCAACATTATGCAGGTTAATGCAAAAACTAAAACAACAGTTTTGTCCAAACTTTATGATTTTTAATGACAAATACCATTTTCAGTAATTTTAGTTTTATATTATACAGAACCTATAATTATTCTCAAGTTTTCACATATTCCAGGCAGATATAGTTGACCCGGCAGTGAAGGGAACACTTAATGTTCTCAAGTCATGTGCAAAGGTTCACCCTGTGAAGAGAGTGGTTATAACATCTTCCATGGCGTCAGTTGGAAAGCCTCTTACCCCCGATGTAGCAGTTGATGAGACATGGTTTTCAGATCCTATTTGTTGTAAAAATTCGAAGGTTTGTGTGTGTTCTTCCCCTCTTCTCTTCTTTTCGGTCTAATTTAAGTCTACGCAAACTTACAAGAAATAGTTCTTTTTAATCTAACCGGACATGAATAAGCTTATAAATTGTATATGTACTTATTCTGAACTTTACATATGAGGATGGAAAACAATCCTAAAGTTCACTTAATGATTTCTTCAAAGAGCCTAGACTATAAAAATCACCTTTCGACAACATGAGAATTCGAGTATCATGGCTTATGTATGACCGACTAGCTTAGAGGTAAACACCTTTCCTATATGCTTGAGGCTTTAAATTACATGAATTGGTGTGAATAATGTGGTTAAACTTGAAACATTAAAATGATTCACATTGTTGGTTTCTATAGACATGTTGGTATTAAATAAATCAATGTTTTGTTTATTTTTTTTTACTTGGGGTTGAAAGATTTGAATTATGAACTCTATATTTTGTGATGAAATCAAGCGAGTAAATACCGTTATATTATCCTTGCAACCACGCTTAAAAATCTATTTAAGTTGAAATAAGTATTGTAAATCCAGTTATTGCCATAGTGTTTTGGACTATAAATCATCTGCCTTCATACATTTCATTTGTTCTTGTATTCCCTTTTTCCAGCTTTGGTATCCACTTTCAAAAACTCTAGCTGAGGAGGTTGCTTGGAAGTTTGCAAAAGAAAACGGGATTGATTTGGTCACTTTACATCCGGGGATTGTCGTTGGTCCTCTCCTACAACCAACTCTCAATACCAGTGTGGAACTGATTCTGAATTACGTAAATGGTATGATGTGCGGAACCTAACACAATGTGGTCTACACAGCTAAATATATATATATATATATATATTGAGTATTTTTAAGCCATATAATTTGACTCAAGTGCAGGACCACAAACGTTTCCCAATAGAGTTCATAAGTTTGTTGATGTTAGAGATGTTGCTTATGCACATATTCAAGCATTTGAAGTTGCTTCGGCTAGTGGAAGATATTGTCTTGTTGGCAATGTTCATCACATTTCCGAGGTTTTGAAGATATTTCAAGAGCTCGACCCTGCTTTGAGCATTCCTCGAAAGTAAGTTAATTATTATTCTCATGGTACTATAAAAACAATTATTTGATGAAAAATATTAAAAAAATCGACCAAGTTTTTCCATTTTATGCAACAAGATGAAGACTATAATATATGAAGTATATTGTCCTGATTTTCTACCTTTATGGTGCAAGGAGTGAAAGAAGATATATAGCACCATATAGAATATGCCATGAAAGAAGTTTCTGACTCCAGTCATTCAATGAGTTTTTCATTGGTTTGGTAGGTGCGAAGACGACAAGCCTCTCGCGCCAAAGTACCACGTCTCAAAGGAGAGAGCAAAATCTTTGGGAATTAACTTCACCCCTTTGGAAGTGAGTTTGAGGGACACTGTTGAAAGCTTGAAGGAGAAGGGTTTTTTTAAAATCTAAATTGCAACTGAAAGTTACATAATGGGAAAAAAAGTAATAGGCAGTGGGGCCTTATTTCAGTAAGCTTGTTATCACTTTCAGTTCTGCACCCTCTCAACTTGTCTAACAATGACTTTTCCGGTATGATTCCTTATACCGGTCACATGACGACTTTCGACGCATCCTTGTTTGCTGGAAATGCAGGACTTTGTGGTGATCCACTCGCCATTAAATATCCCGGTTATGACGGTGATTCAAACAAGGGGCTGGTTTTTAACAAAAACCGCAATGACGACTATTTCATTGATAAGTAGTTCTATTTGAGTGTTGGGTTGGGGTTTGCTGCAGGACTTGTTGTTCCTTATCTCATGTTAGCCATGAGAAGACCTTGGAGAGATGCTTGCTTTGTTTTATGGACAGTTCTGTTGAAAGCATATCAAGGTTGGAACATAAGGGAGCAGAATAAAATGTCTATTTTTTTTCTAAATGTGCCGTTTCTTTAGGGCCACATTTGTCATTTTCACACATTAATTAATGGAGATTTATCCCATGCCGTGAGTCTTTTTATTTTTTATTTTTAAATAAGATAAAGTATTCTTTTTTCAGACAACCTGTGGTTAGAAAATTATTCCCTCCCAAAACCATCAAAGAGACTGAATACCTCTTTTTTTTCCGTTGTCCTTACAAAAATTCATAGGATAAAGAAATGATATATTGAAAAAAAAAAAAAAAAAAAAACACCAAAATAGTAATAAAAAATTGAATATAAAACAAGAGTAGATTATGTTCTCCGCACTTGGACAGTCAAGTCAACCTATCATAATTATCATATTCCCATCCAAAGTTGATGTACACAACAGCTTCAAATTAGTCCTGTCTACAACTACAACTGCAACTTTAGAGAGAGAGAGAGAGAGAAAGAGAGAGAGAGAGAGAGAGAATGAGCGGAGGAGAAGGGAAGGTGGTGTGTGTAACAGGAGGTTCAGGATACATAGCTTCATGGCTGGTCAAGCTCTTGCTTCAACGTGGCTACACTGTTAAAGCCTCTGTTCGTGACCCAAGTTTGTGCTTTTTCTCTATTCCTTTTCTTAATTTTTTATTTATCATCTTTTTCAGGGGTCTTTCTATGCCGGAGCGTATTCTTACCATAGTGCGTGTTTCCAAAAGTCAAATGATGTTAAAATCATGTTTAGAATAATGAAAAAATATGCAAAACTAGCAGAATGATGTTAAAACAATACCGATAAAGTTTTTTTTTTTTTTCCCTCTGTATGCTTCCAATTTTTTTGACATGCTTAATTATTTATGGTGCAGATGACCCGAAGAAAACGGAAAACTTGCTTTCGCTAGATGGAGCTAAGGAAAGGCTTCATTTGTTCAAAGCAAATCTGTTGGAAGAAGGATCTTTTGATTCTGCAATTGATGGATGTGATGGTGTTTTCCACACAGCATCCCCTGTAATTCTTTCGTCCTCTGACCCACAGGTGCATATATTATTGCCCGTCTGCATCATAGGTTTCAAATACAGAAAATTCAAATTTTTGTGAGAGAATATTGTAGAAAAAAGTCTGAAATATGAGTTCAAACTATAGATTCAAACAGGGGCCTAGATTTTTTCAGACAGAGACTATACATGGAATTTTTTTGCCATTTTTTTCTTCTTCTTCTTATTGACCCACGTTTTCTTTTCCTTTTTATTTTCTTAAATTTGTTTTTCACGTTTTATTCCTTACATACCAAGTTGATGTTCATTAAATGGTTTGATTAGAAACCTGTAATATTTATTCTCTAAGTTTCAAATATTCCAGGCAGAAATAATTGACCCAGCAGTGAAGGGAACACTTAATGTTCTCAAGTCATGTGCAAAATTTCAATCTGTGAAGAGAGTGGTCATAACATCTTCAATGGCTTCAGTTCTGTACAAGGGAATACCTCTAACCCCTGATGTGGTAATTGACGAGACATGGTTTTCGGATCCCCTCTGTTGCGAGAATTTGAAGGTTTGTCTTTGTTCTTAAGCTCTCGAGCTTAGAAACTCAGATTCTTCCCCTTCTTCTCTTCTTTTACACCGTCTTTTACGTTTAAATAAATTTACGAGAAATAGTGTCTTTCAATCTAATTGGATACAAATAATCTTGGTTAGAATTTTTTTTTAAAGACAAAATCTATGACAATTTTTCTTGTTGTCATATATTTTGGACTACTTCATCGGCTTTCATACATTAGTTAATTTCTCATGTCTTATAAATTTCCTTTTTTTTTTTCTTTTTTTTTTTTTTTTTTTTTAAGCTCTGGTATCCACTTTCAAAAACTCTAGCTGAGGAGGCAAGTTGGAAGTTTGCAAAAGAAAATGGGATTGATTTGGTCACTTTACATCCGGGAGTTGTTGTTGGTCCTCTCGTGCAACCAATTCTTGGTGGCAGCGTGGGGTATATTCTGAATTACATAAATGGTATGATATTGTACCTAACACAAATGTGGTCCACACGGCTCATCTATCAATATATGTATGATATATATAAATATATTATCATGAGGAACTTTAATTCTTCTTTATTTAAGATCCACATGGTTTCCCACAAATTTTTAAAAAAGGAGTTTTTTTTTTTTTTTTTTACATGACAAAATGGCCACTTAAATTATTTTATTTTATTTTTCCACTTGTGTGTAGGACCTCAAACGTTTCCCAATAGTGTTCATACGTTTGTTGATGTTAGAGATGTTGTTTTTGCACATATTCAAGCATTTGAAGTTGCTTCAGCTAGTGGAAGATATTGTCTCGTTGAAAATGTTCAACACTTTTCTGAGGTTTTGAAGATTTTACAAGAGCTGTATCCTGCTTTGAGCACTCCTCAAAAGTAAGTTAATTATTTATTTTCATGGTACTTATAATGCCATTATTGGTTAGAAGATCAATATAGCAGCTCACACACTAGCTCGTTTAGCCCATGTCCTCTGTTGAGGATGGTTTTTTGGTTAGAAGATTTTCCCGATTGTATTGATGAATTTGTAAGTGTCGACGTGGTGTTTGAAGATTAACACAACTTCACTTCCAATTTCAGAAAATATTAATAATAGAAATAATGAAGCCATTATTTGATGAAAATCGAAAATTTGAATTACAAACTTATAATTAGCTGAATTTTGTGTCTTGTTTTATGTTAAGTCACTCACTTGCCTTCAGATTGTTTTATGTTTCTCCAAACAATGTTTATGCTTAGATCATGTTGTAGCTTTACTTGTTAGGTTTCCTTTCTACAACTAGGTACTGTGTCCTCGAACTTCGGGAAGAGTAGAATATTTATGCAAATTTTTAAAAAAAAAATATATATATATATATATTGTTAGTTGTTTTCAGAATTTATTTGAACGATCTCTCTATTAATTCACCTCACCCTTATTACTTACATAAATGAAGAGAATCCTCGAGGAATAAACACGTTTTTCATTGGTTTGGCAGGTGTGAAGACGACGGGCCACTTGTGCCAAAGTACCAAGTATCAACGGAGAGAGCAAAATCTTTGGGAATTAGCTTCACCCCTTTGGAAGTGAGTCTGAAGGACACTATTGAAAGCTTGAAGGAGAAGGGTTTTCTTAACATCTAATATTGGCTTTGGGAACTACGTGATGAGCAGAAGTACTTATTACAAATAATAAAGCAAGTCTCCTTTTTTTTTTTTTTAATTATTATTATGGAAAAACAAAGTAAAGCAAGTTACCTTTTGGTAGCACTGATAGCACTGAAGATAGTCAATGGGTGTTTGGTAAATGAGTTTGAGTTGAAATTTATAAGTTTAAATAGTGATTTTGGTTGACTTTTTCAGAAAAGACAAAAAACTTTTAAGAAAAAAGATAAAAATTGAATTGATGGTGATGAGTTTAAACTCATCACCCAAACACCCCTTTATTAATTTTTAAACTCATTGTTACGCTCTGTATATATTATATTGTCAAATCTTCTAAACACTAATCGAGGTAGGACTAATCATCCAAATTTAAAATACATAAAATTAAAATTTTGAAAACTTTAATTCAATTCATTACATAATATCTAGAGATGTCAATTTTTCTAACGATCTTAATCATGCACAGGTCACATGATTTGTTAGTAAAGTACAATCTTTGAATAATTTTTTTTTACATATGAGTCACTTGATAGGTATACATGATTCAAATTGTTTAGGAAAGGGGGCAAAAAAAAAAAAAAAGTCGATGCCATTGTAACGGAAGTATCAAAGTGGCAATTTCTAATAAATTTAGGGGATAGCTTTGTGCCATTTGAAGTTGTATGGTCAAAGTGATACAATGCCTATTCTTCGGGGACGAATTTGAAGACAGTAAAAGTAACGACAACAGCAAAAAAATCGACTTGAAATGAGGAAACGACAACTAGAGTAACAAACTATGAGAAAGAAGAAACATCAGTAGAATTAACGACAAAACTGAGGAAACATTAACGACAAAACTGAGGAAACGACACTATAGCTAAAATAGACACCGAAAGGATAAACGACAATAGCAGTAACCGCAACGATTAAAAATAAAGAATGGCGAAGGACATGACAAAGAGGACCCCATATCCGGAAACGACAATGAATATTACAATAAACAACAAAGAGGAAAACGACACTAGCATGAGATCACATCAAATGGGAAAACGACACATAAAGTATAAAGGAGAGGAAAAGTAAACGACAACAAAGTAAATAACGACACCTAAAGTTTAAAACCACAAAAGGGGAACGCCAACAAAGTGGAAAATAAAATAACGTCAATTAAAGCTGTTGAAAGTTGAAGCCGCAGCAACTACTTATGTTTTCTTTTTAACTTTCTCGTGACTAGGATAGTGCAATCTCCACTTATATATTTATAACAATTTACTTCCATTGCTAACATTGTCAATATTAATCTTTCCAAGAAAATTGGCCCGTGATTTGTGGATGAATGATTAATTAATGACTTAAATAATTATCATTATTTATTTTAATCTAAATTTATTGAGATTATAATATCTTTAATCATGTTTGGTCAAAATAGAAAATTTGAATTAACTTTGTTTAGAACAAAATCTTGGGCTAATATTAATTTAAAAAAAAGACCTTTTATGTTCTTAATGAACGATTTATATGCAAGTCAAATGTCAATTTTCATTTAAAAAAAATCAACATTGTTATCAATCGAGTTGATTGTTATATATCTATATATTTATGATGCGAATTACTGAAATTAAAAATTTAAGGTGAAAATTATTACTGTATAATAAGTTAAGACATTAGTGCAATTTAACCATAAAAAATCCCAAATTTAAAATAACGATTTTTCTCATTTATGTCTCTTGAACTTTTCGGACACTCCCACTTTGTTCATGAATTTTAAAAACTGCCATTTTATCTCATAAACTTTGAAATTAATCTAACTTTATCCTTTTTATAAGAATTTCAGTTAAAAAAGATGAAAAAAATGAGTTAAGTATAGTAATGTGATTATTAATAATTTATTTTACTGAAAATCTTAACAGCATGGATTTACTAAGACTAATTTCCCTTTTTTTTTTTTGTCGTCTATTTTTTAACTACAATTCTGATAATTAGATAAAAAGAGGTTAAATTTAAATATCCGAGATAAAATGAAAGTTTTCAAAATTAGTAGGATAAAATAAAAGTGATCATAAATTTCTTGTGTATAATTGAAAATAGCTCTAAAAATAATGAGAATTTAAATATTAAAAAAAAAAATTTCTGTCCTGTTCTGTACCAAGTTGGTGGGTCCATGGATATTTCCTTTTTTTCAATTTCCTCTTTATTTTTATTTTATTTATTTTTTGCTCAAGTTTATATAACTTTAGTTAAATTCCAACATTTTCCCTCACCTCAAAGAGATTCCAAGGAAGGAACTGCCAAAAAGTTGATGATCGGCTCAGCTGGTGTAGAGAGAGAGAAAGAGAGAGAGAGAGATGAGTGAAGCAGAAGAGAAGGTGGTGTGTGTAACAGGAGGTTCAGGATACATAGCTTCATGGCTTGTCAAGCTCTTGCTTCAACATGGCTACACTGTCAAGGCTTCTGTTCGTGACCCAAGTTTGTTACTTCTCTTTCACTCCTTTCTTCTTCAGCACTTTCAGAATTCTGGGTTTTGATTATCGTTTACTGAAACCAAAAAAAAAAAAAAAAAAAAAAAAAAAAAATCCTCTTAGCAATTCAATTTGGCTTCTTGGGTTTCTTTCTCAAGAACAGAATTATTATTTGTGGGTTGTTCTTAGGGTTTATAATCAGTACGCCCCTGAACTTTTTGTACTTTGGTAAATTGCCTAAATTGCCAGCTGAAAGTTTAATTTTTAAGTAATTAGTCATTGAAACCCTTATATATATATATATATATATATATATAACTTTGCTGGCGGGGATTTCGACTATAGACTTTATAGTTGAGTCAGTTTGAAATTACCACTAGACTATGTCTGAATCAAGATCTTTGAACCTTTTAAATCGTTGTTATGTATCTAAAACTGATAACGCCGTCTAAATTGGTATCAACATCACCCATTTAAATGACGCTATCAATTTAGACCACATTACAAACGGTTTTGACAAGTTTGGAGGGGTAATTTGGAATTAAAGGTTCTGAGGCCAGTTTGCCAAAGCAAAAAACTTTAAGGGGTATAGTGTAGAAACTCTTGTTCTTAAGACACATAAAGAGGTTTTATTTTATTTTATTTTTCCCAGTTTTTAGAGACAATTGATATATTATAAACGACAGTGTTATTTCTTGATGTACTAATGTCTCCCATCCGTGTTGTTATGTTAAAGTTCTTATTTTGATTATGTATGACACAGATGATCCAAAGAAAACAGAACACTTGCTTTCACTTGACGGAGCCAAGGAAAGGCTTCGTTTGTTCAAAGCAAATTTGTTGGAAGAAGGATCATTTGATTCTGTTGTTGATGGATGCGAAGGTGTCTTCCATATGGCATCTCCTGTACTGTTGAATGCGGTCACTGATCCACAGGTTAGTTTGTCCTTTTGCTTTCAGTTTCCATCGATATGGGATGAAGTAGTTGCTCTTGATTGTGGTAGAAGACAGAGGAGTTGGGCATTGCCCATTGTACCTTCAGAAGTTTTATCACTTAAAATGAAGTCTACATCAACTCTAAAGTTTTCTTTCTTCGTCGATCATTGTGGTTTTTCCAAGTTAATACAGTTGTTCTTGTCTTTTCTAACTTTTGTTCATTAAGAGAAAGACACGTAGACAGATAGAGAGAGACCTAAAATTGTCCGCTGAATATGATTGCAAGCATAGTCTAGCGGTAATTTCACATTTGACTCCACCATATGGTGAAGAGTTTGATTTTGAACCCCCCCACCCTAAGTTCCAAAAAAAAAAAGAAATTGTCCGCTGAAATTTTTTAATTTTGGTAATAAACACGCTAAACTTGTCAAACCGTTGTAGTGGCCCAATTTGGTAATGCCGTTGAAATTGGTGATGGAAATGTCCAGAGAAACTAAGCTTCTACTCTGAGCAATGGTACAATTTGGTATCTCCTTTCAAAGAGAGTCAGATTATAATGTCTTAACTGATAGAAACTTGATAGGACACTTCGGTAATTTTTTTTTCCCTCCCCATGTTTCAGGCAGAACTGATTGACCCTGCATTGAAGGGAACACTCAATGTTCTGAAGTCATGCACAAAGGCTCCTTCTGTAAAGAAGGTGGTTTTAACATCTTCTATGGCTGCAGTTATATTCAACGGGAAACCTTTGACACCAGATGTCGTTGTTGATGAGACGTGGTTTTCTGACCCAGATTTCTGTGAGAAATCAAAGGTGTGTATTTGTGTCAAGTACTTGTAGTGATTATGATTGTCTTGCACAGGTTTCTTCAGGACTCTTGCACGTGAGAAACAGAGAGAATATCCTGTCATTTTGCAACAGTAACGCCTGCCGCTTACTATGTAGTAGTTTTGAGGCTACGGCTCTTCCTTTTCTTTCTTTTAACCTTCTTTGAAATGATGTTATGAAATGACTCTTCATTTTCTTCATTCGTATTTTAGGGCCATAATCTTATTATTCCTTGGTTTTATGTTATGAAGCGATGTACATTACACATTCTAGAAGCAGCAAAGAGTCATGTTTATATCAATTTTGCTAGTTTCAGTACTAGTACCCATTAAAGTTTTCATTGACATATGTCTAACCAAATTGGTGATCTATATTGATTTCTCGTTTGTACTTCCGCTTTTACTAGTGTTGAAAGTATAGATCATAGCTACGTAATCTGTTGGTGAGGAATATGATTTTGCATCAACTTTGTTGTAACAGCTTTGGTATATGCTTTCAAAAACATTAGCTGAAGATGCTGCTTGGAAATTTGTTAAAGAAAACGGGATTGAATTAGTGACAATAAATCCCGGTTATGTGGTTGGTCCTTTGTTACAGCCAACCGTTAATCTCACTGTGGAGTTGATTCTGAATCTAGTAAATGGTATTTTTCAGCCGCTAATGCTTTTTATTCCATGAATCAAGCAGCTTTTTTAAACATTCAACCAACAGTACAATTTGACTTTGATTCAACCATCTGAAATCTGTTAGATTAATACCATTGTCACAACCTTCTAATGATCAAGAAATTGAGTTATTTTACTTGGATATTTGCCTTTTCTAAAGTCTACCTTTTTCTTTTTCTTTTTCTCCCTTTTGTTTTTGGGTGGATAATCTACCTTGTTTTATTGAAATATGATGTTTTCTTTTCCTTTGGTGCAGGAGCTCAAACATTTCCCAATCAAGTTTATAGATTTGTTGATGTTAGAGATGTAGCATTGGCACATATTCTAGCAATTGAAGCTGCTTCAGCTAGTGGAAGATATTGTATGGTTGGACACACCGTGCACATTTCAGAGGCTTTGAACATTCTAAAAGAACTCTACCCCTCATTGAGCCTTCCTGAAAAGTAAGTCATCGTTCAAGGCAACTTTTTATAGCACCCCCACTTGAAAGAAAAAAAGGGGAAAAAAAAAAAAAATCATACTCCGCCACTGTCCCTGAGGCAAAATTTTGGGGTGTATTTAATCTGCATGTGTATGTTGATTTTTCTTAAATTGTTGAAATACACTAGGGACTGTATATGTGCTTTGTTTATGCTTGTTCTTCTTCTCGGTTTTTCTTATTGCTCTCGGATACTAGGAATTAGTACTTCTAATTCCAAACTTTCTGTAAAAAAAAACGGTTTCTTCTCAACAAACAAAATTCATGTTCCTCACAATTGCAGATGTGAAGATGACAAACCTCCCATGCAATTGTATCTAGTATCAAAGGAGAAAGCAAAGAGTTTGGGAATTAACTTCACCCCTTTGGAAGTGAGTTTGAAAGACACCATTGAAAGCTTTAAGGAGAAGGGTTTCATCCAAGTTTAAATTATCCCCTTGACAGTAAAAATATTATGACTAGAAAATCATTGGGACTAAGACAAATCCTACTCTCTCTTTGATACCAGACTTCTCTAACTTCTTTGTTGTACAAATGGTTCGCAATAAGGTAAACTTAAATCTGTTCAAACCGTTTTTGTACCTGAAGTGTTTAGGCATTGACTCCCTTTCACTCTTTGGAAGCTGAGTGCTTCCACTTGTCGTTTTTCCCTGATGTCAATTTTCTTTTCGATATGTAAGACATGTTGTATGTAAATGAAATTGCAGAAACCAACACTGTTGTGGTCTCCACTACAGTGAGAAGCAAAATCACAGAAACCTGCATTGTATAATACGACATATTGTAGAAGACCATCTACTTCAGAAACAACAGTTATTTTGTAAGTGGCATCAGAAAAGGAAAGGGGAAAAAAAAAAAAAGAAAAAAAAAAAAGACAGCTTATCAATCGACATGGAAATAACTACATAAAAAGAACCGAAATCTGAACTGAACTAAGTACATGCATCCAACTTGCATTAAAAACAAACGACATGCCAGCATAAAAACGACATATCTTGTATTCGTATGTGAAAACAACTGGAAACGACATTTCATCATAAACGACAACTTTTCGAAACAACATGGAATAAACGACATGTGACCTTAAAATGACGTGTCGCGAATGTATGTACTTATTTTGTATATTTCGTTCTCGAAAACCATGACGTTTATAGATGATACATTGATGTTTAAACCGACATGTTGAGGACAAATAAACAGCATGCCAAATCGTAATGGCATTCATTGAATCCTTTAACTATCTAATTTTCTATTGAATCCTTTTCTACATCCAACTCTTAATCTCACTATGGAGATAATTCTAAATCACATAAACGGTACATCTTCAGCAGCAAATCCATTTTGTTAAAGTTACGAAAAATTTCAGGATAGAAATTAAGAATCAATTTAGGGTCAGTTTAATATTGATTTTGGAAGTCTCGGTAGTTCTTTGCACATAACATGATGCAATTAATACAGAAAAGTATCTCCATAGACACCAATGCACGTTTTCAGTTATTTTGTGAAGATAAATTTTTTCTGCCTCTACTTCTCCTTCTCCCTTTGCTGAGGGTAAAAAGTAGAGCTCTTTCTAAAAGCATAGCCATCTCAAGCTAAGCCTTTGTTTGTTTTTACCTATTTTTCCACAACTCTAGTTATATTCTTATGGTACTTTAGGATAGATGATTATGCATTTTTTTCCCTCTTGGTTTGACATATTACTAAAGATATTCTAAATAGGAGTCAATTAGTAAGATGACTTAATCACTTTCTTTCATCTAGTAACCAGCATTCCAAAAATTTTATTAGAAAAATGATTTCGAAATGTTCGAAAAAGATTGAGAATATGAAACAAGGTTATTTTAGTAACTTCATTTTTTTAAGTCAAATTTCAAAAGAGATGTGATAAATTTATCATACATCGATTTCAAAACATAAAAGCTTGTGAAGGACAATCACAGTGTGTTGCTTATTGAATAAGTTTTTCATAATTTTTATGAGTAATTTAGTTTATAAATTGCGGAATTATTTGCACCCCACCAAATAAAAATTATAAATCCATCACTATGCACATTTATTATTATTATTATTTAAATATTGTCAAAACCTCTATCTTGAGTACTATTGATTATCTAATAAATGATAAATTCATGAAATTAATCATAAATTAAACGCTCATACCATTTAAGTCCCGAATCAACACACAATGAAATTATTTATCTACTTCTTTAAAAAGAAGTAATGGATGCCATCTTGTAAAATTAACATTTCTAACTATTTACTCCATCATATCTCCAAAATACAAGGGATGAGATTAGATGCTTCAAATCCGTACCGAGTAAATCAAAAGATATGATTTCATAAATAAAACTCTACTAATAACTCAAGATTAAAATCATTCTATATATGACCATCTGTTGATGTGATTAGAATCCGTTATACTTAACATAAATTATCAACAATTCATATTACGTCATGCTCTAGTCCTACATAGTCACCTTATCATGCCCCAGTCCTGCATAATCACCTTATGTATATAGTACTCAAGCATAATCACCTTATGTATATAGTATACTTATTAATGTCTCTTTACATTAACAGATCGGATAAGGCCGTTTCATTTTTAATGATAATGATATACACTAGTAATATTCAATTAAAGATACCACACTTTAATTATTTAATCGATTAAATAATTGATTATTTATTATAAATTATTTTAGATTATTATCCTCTTATATATTAGACTTATATAAAATATTTATAATGACATAAATAATCATAAAATTTTATAAAATTTATTAAGTATCAAACCTACATACAAAATTAATGAAATAGACTATTTAATTATTAAAATGTAACAAAGATAACATCAAAATCTTTTACGAATACCAATCCCAACAAATTCTTCTTTTGCAGAAAGAATATCAAGGTTGGGACACTAGAAGGTGTCGTTTCTTTAGAGCCACGTTTGTCGTTTCACACATTAATTAATGAAGATTATTCCGGGCCGCCGGTTCCTTTATTTTTATTTTTATTTTATTTTTTAAATAAGATAAATTATTCTTTTCTTTCAGACAGTTTGTAATTACAAAATCATTCTCTCCCACAACCGACAAAGAGATTGAATTACTTTTTTTTTTTTTTCCTTGCACTTTTCAGAACGTAATAGAATAAAGAGATGATATTGAAAAAAGACACCAAGATAATAATAAAATAATTGAGTATAAAACAAGAGTAGATGATGTTCTCTGCACTTTCATCGTCAAGTTAACCAATCATGATTATTATATTCTCATTCAAAATTGATGTGCACAACAGCTTCAAATTAGTCCTCTCTACAACTACTACTACAACTTCAGAGAGAGAGAGCTTAAGAGAGAGAGAAAGAGAGAAAGAATGAGCGGAGAAGGGAAGGTGGTGTGTGTAACATCAGGTTTTGGATACATGTCTTCATGGCTGGTCAAGCTCTTGCTTCAACGTGGCTACACTGTTAAAGCCTCTGTTTGTGACCCAAGTTAGTTACATCTCTTTCTTCTTCAATTCTGGGTTTTGATTATCGTTTACTAAAACCCAAAAAAGAAAAAATAAAGTTATTCTTAGGGTTTGTTTGGAACACTGGTTGCAACTTAAAATTTTCAATTCAGTTTTTGTTTTTTCTGAACAATCAACTAATTTTTTAACTAATTTTTAAAAAATCAATCAATTTCAACTCAACTAACCAACCAAACGCCCTTAATCTTTTAACTTAATTTTTTTCCCCCAATTTTGAGAGGTGGAAATTGAACTTTACAGTTTATAATAGAGTCAGATATAACTAGACTATGTCAGAAGGAGAAGGGTTTGATTAAAGTTTAAATTATTCCCTTGACAGGAAAAATATTATGACTGGAAAGTCATTGCAACTCTCTCTTTGTTACCAAACTTCTCCAACTTCTTCTTGTACAAAATGGTTTGCAATAAGGTAACTTAAATCTGATCAAACTGTTTATGTTAGAAGACATCTTATCTAAAACCTGAAGTGTTTTGGCTGTGACTCTCTTTCACTCTTTTGGAAGCGAGTCTTGGCTTCCACTTGTCGTTTTTATTTTTGATATGTAGACAGTAGACAAGTGTGTTTTTTTTTTTTTTTTTTGTTTCCTTGATGTCGTTTTTCTTTTTGATATGTAGACAGTGAGCAAGTGTTTTTTTTTTTTTTGGTTGAACGAGATGAAGACAAGTAGTTTGTAAATGAAATTGCAGAAAAACGACACTTGTGGAGAAGCAAAAGCACAGAAACCTGCATTATATAATACGACATATTGCAGAAGACATCTACTTCATAAACGACCGGTATTATGTAAGTGGCATAAGAAGAGGAAGAGGAAAGGAAAGAAACATAAGCGACAGCTCATGAAACGACATGGAAATACTGCATTAAAAGAACCGAAATCCGAACTGAACTTAGTACATGTATCTAACTTGCGTTAAAAACAAACGACATGTCTTTGTATTCGTATGTGAAAACAACTGGAAACGACATTTCATCAAAAACGACAACTTTTTAAAACACATGGCATAAACGACATATGACTGTAAAGTGACGTGTCGCGTATGTATGTATTTATTTTGTGCATTCAATTCTCGAAAACCGTGACGTTTATAGATGTTGATGTTAAAACCGACACGTTGGCGACAAATAAATGGCATTCATTGAATCATATAAAAATGTAACGTTCCATTGGTACAAAACCTTCTCCATGTTGATCGTGTAAAGTGTGGGAGTGGTTGGCAATATGATAATTGAGATATGTTCACTGCTTAAAATCCCGTTTTAAATAAGGATGACATCATGACATGGCGGTGAAATGCTCTCTCCTTGTTCCTGTATCTTAAAACCATCGCTCTAATTTGCTAGCTTATGAGATGGCCTATAAAACAAAAATAGACGTAAAAACAATTAAATTTTCTATGGATTATTGGGGGACACCTTTGAAGACAGTGTTTTGGAAGTTGGAGATAATTTCAGTTATGAAAATATGTTTTTGACGAAAATAAATTGTTTGGAATGAAAAAATATAAAAACTTAAAATATAGGAAAAAAAATTAGCACTATAGATTTTGTTTCGTTCTTCTCAAAATTCTATGCAATTTGAAAAAAAAAAATCTCATTTCGACTTAAAATGATAAAGTTATGGACTTTTACGGTTTTAGTTTTTTTAAAATGTTTGGAAAAGTGAATAGTAAAATTGGAGGAAAAAGACAAAAAACTTTTGCGTCTCTAAACGGAGTCTTAGGTCTCGTTTGAGGTCATATTTGGATACGGTGTTTTGGAGGTTGGATGATGATTTGAGTTTTGGAAATGTGTATTTGGTGAAAATGAACTGTTTGGAGTGAAACAACGTTAAAATTTGAAACATTTTTGGAAAAAAAAAATAACAATATGTATCTTGTTTCGTTCCTATCGAAATTCTATGTAATTTGAAAAAAAAAATATCTCATTTTGACTTAAAATGATAAAGTTATTTACTTTTAAATTTTGAATTTTTAAAATGTTTTAAAATATAAACAGTAAAATTAGAAGAAAAAGACCAAAAATTTTTTTAAAAAATAATTTAGAAACACCTTTGTAAACATTAACGCAAACGGGACCTTAGTGTCGTCCAATGACAAAACGGTCAACCTATAGGGGTAATAATTAAAAGGAGCACACAATTTCACAATAACGCGGCTACCCATGTCAAGTTTTTAAATGCAGTCGTCAGATCAATAAAGAACACATATTTTCAACAAAAATAAATCTACACACACATAATATATATCTTTGATTTTTCAATGCTAACATCCATTTGATTTAAGAGGAAGAAAAATAAGCCATAGCTGAGGAACAGAGTTGAAGATGAGTGGAGAAGGGAAAGTGGTGGGTGTAACAGGAGCTTCGGGTTACATAGCTTCATGGCTCGTCAGGTTCTTGCTTCAACGCGGTTATACTGTCAAAGCCTCTGTTCGGGACCTCAGTTAGTTACTACTAAATCCTCTTTTTTTTTTTTTTTTACTTCCTATAATTTACTTTTATACAAATTACGAATAATAATCACTTTTTTCAGATTCTGATTCTGATTTCTATTTGTTCGATTTTCAGATGATCCAAAGAAAACAGAACACTTGGTTTCGCTTGACGGGGCCAAAGAAAGGCTTCATTTGTTTGAAGCAAATTTGTTGGAAGAAGGATCCTTTGATCCTGTTGTTGATGAATGTGAAGGTGTTTTTCACACGGCTTGTCCTGTATTTTCTACGGTCACCGATCCACAGGTTGGTAATATTTAGTCCTTATTACGTTACTCTCAATTTGTACAAATATAAATACATGTATATTTGTATCCTCAATAATACAAGGTGTTTAGGGGTAAAGGTGTTTAGGGGTAAAGTCAAAGAGCAAAATCATGTAGGCTTGGAACAAAATCGGACCATATCATACCAAGTGCATGAGTGGATCGTTAGAAATGTAGAGGAATGCCTCCTTACTAGAAGGGCATAAAGATCTTAAAAAATTATAAGATTTCCACTCACTTTCTCCAATTATACATCGATTTAAAAAGGATAGAATTCTAAAAGAAGGGCATAAAACTAAAGAAGTGAGTTAAGGAGGGCAGATTTTCTAATTTTGGCATGCGTTTAGTTAGTAAGTTGGAGTTTAAATATTTGGAATGAAGTTGGTTGAGTTTTCAAAAATTAGTTAAAAAACTTGTTGACTTTTTAGGAAATGATAAAAATAAGTTAAAATTTTTTGGTTGGAGTTGGTTTACCAAAAATCCACTTACTCTCTATTTTGCTTACTCCTTATATTTAGGCAGAACTTATTGACGCCGTAGTGAAGGGAACGCTTAATGTTTTGAGGTCATGCACAAAGGTTCCTTCTCTAAAGAGGGTGGTTTTAACAGCTTCCATGGCTTCAGTTTCATTCAATCGGAGACATCTGACGCCAGATGTGGTTATTGATGAGACATGGTTTTCGGATCCTATTTTCTGTGCCGAGTCGAAGGTATGTTTTTATTTTTCTAGACTATTCTTTCTTCGAATACTCTTATCTTTTAGGCGTAAAAGTACTATGGTTTCTACGCATTTCTGTTTGATGTATATTTGTGTAGTCAAAGAGAAATTATCTTCCCATTTTACTGTAATGTGAAATAAACTCCCTCTCTTTTGGGAAAAGGAATTTTGGGTGCTTTTTCATACTTATAAGGACTCAAAATCGATTCAACAATCAAACTGATTCTTTGATCTGAATTTGATTTTCTAATATGCTAAAACACAAGTAGAAAAACAGTTCCCTGATACTCTGTGACGTGTTAAGTTTGATAAAAGTTTGAGACCAGTTCTCTATATGATTAGGCTTTTAGGACCATATAACCTAACGATCAGCTACATCCTTTGATCTAGGGATGTAAATGGAGTGGGGCAGGGTAGGTTTTCAGCCGACAGAGTCATGTAGTTTGACCACATGTTATGAAGTGAGCCTTGATAGCGATACATAAATAATTTCTTTTGGGGAGACGTATAGTTTTCATCGATTTGATTTCTTGCTTACAGCTCTGGTATATGCTTTCAAAAACCAAAGCTGAAGAGGATGCTTTCAAATTTGCAAAAGAAAACGGGATCGACTTGGTTGCAATAAATCCGGGGCTTGTCATTGGACCTTTGTTACAGCCAACTCTTAATTTCACTGTGGAGATTCTTCTAAATCACATAAATGGTATTATACATCTTCAGCAGCTAGTCCTTAACCAACTCACTTTTTTGTTTCAAGCAGGCGAGAAACAGTCTAGCAAAGTGTCATTTCAACCTTCTGAAGATTCGAGTGATTTGCTATTTCCTTTTTTTCCTGCAATAACTTCCATTTTCGACATTCATTCGATTTCGTTTAGGCTACCCTTTTCTTTTTCTTTTTTCCTTTTTTTTTTTTTTTTTTTTTTACCTGTTTCTCCACCAGTCTAGATATGATACATGACTTAAAATACTTGTTCTGTATGTGACAATTTTCATTTTCATTTGGTTGTAGGAGCTCAAACGTACCCCAATAAAGTATACATGTATGTAGATGTTAGAGATGTTGCAATGGCACATACTCAAGCGCTCGAAGTTGCCTCAGCCAGTGGGAGATATTGTATAGTTGGACATGTCGTCCACATTTCTGAGGCTCTCAACATTCTACGATCACTATTTCCTACTTTAAGCATTCCAGAGAAGTAAGTAATCATTTCAAAATACATTTAAAATGAACCTTGATTTATATATAAATTATAAACACACACAGACTTAGAGCAGTGGAGTTAGCTCTCTACTTCAATAGTTTGTTTTTGAAAATATAGAAATAAAAATAAAAAGATGTAAAGTTTAGTGGAAGCTTAAAAATCGAATCTTAATAAGGACAAAAATATCAAAATTACAAACTTCGTAAAATCTTATTTTAAAAAAACAAAAGTTATCCCCATTGGTCCTCAAGTGGCTCTCCCATTCTTTACATCTACGTATATGTATGTTTATATGTATATCTTATTCTGTATCAGCTGTTTAACACTGAAATTTACCGACCACCTCCTTATAAGAAAACAAAAGTAGTGATTTAATTATTCGGCACTTGGCAGATGTGAAGATGAGAAGCCTATGCTGCCTAAATACCAAGTTTCAAAGGAGAAAGCAAAAAGTTTGGGAACTAACTTCACCCCTTTGGAAATTACTCTAAGGGACACTGTTGAAAGCCTTAAGGAGAAGGGCTTTCTCAACTTTTAATTAAATTGATTATATTGTATGTTGACTCAGAAATATTTAGATTTGTGCTAACTAAAAGTTGTTAATGAAAAATAAAATATCATATGCGTTAAATTTGTTTTGCTTTATTTATTTATTTATTTTTTAGTTTTAAGTATGGGTCATGGGCACCCATTATATAGGGGAAAATGATTTTGTGAAAACAACATGTCGTAACCCGAAAAAGTTTTTTTTTCTTTTTTTTTTTCTTTTTTGGATAAGTATGACTGATAAAAGGACATGATGTCTCATGGCTGTATTATTTGGCTCATACCATATGTTTACGAATTTTTTTTTTTTTTTTTTTTGATAAATACCATATGTTTACGAATTATAGGTACCTAAAACTTTTAAAATTGGCATCTTGGTATCCTGTACTTTTTTTGGGACTTGAAATGTCATTTATACTTTCTAAATAAAGCTCTAAATTAAGTCATTTAATACATAAAATTCTACATGGGGTATTTAGAGGAATACCCTAAAGAGCACATATCTGAATTATCATCTTATCTTTGGAATTTTTGCCCTCTTATAATGTCAAATAAAAAGTGATTTTAGGATAAAAATCCTAAACATGTACACTAATTGGGTCATTCCTACAATTTCCTCATAATGAAAAAAATGCCTTTTATGCTCTTTTTTTTTTTTTTTTTTTTTTTAAAAGCAAAATTAGGATGGTGGCTAGCAGTTTTTATCCCTCCTCTAAATATAGAGCCGAACTTTTTTTAAAAGATAAATTACCCCTTTTTTAACAGAAAAAATAAATTTTTACGATACTAATGAAAATATATAGCATGATTATAAAATATTTGAATAAAATAACAACAATTAGTAATTTTTTTTACGCCCCCCAGCTGATCCATTCCCATTCTAAGGGGGGAAAAAAAAATTTCTCGTACCAAAACAGTTGTAAGTAGATTCTGTCCCATGGTAAATTGGTGTTCCCATGATTAAGTAGCACATATGTCAGAATGACACGACTACCCATCTCAAGTGATTGTCTAGGTACGGTATATGTGCCCCATCTTTTTGCCTGTTCTGAATCAGTCATTAAATAATAACAAAAATGGCCACAAATAGGAAGGAAAAAAAAAAAAAAAGTTGAAGAAGATGAGCAGAGAGGGGAAGGTGGTGTGTGTAACAGGAGGTTCAGGTTACATAGCTTCATGGCTGATCAAGCTCTTGCTTCAACGCGGTTACACCATTAAAGCCTCCGTTCGGGACCTGAGTTAGTTACTTACTCGATCTTACTCGATCTTTAAACTCTTTTTTTCTGCCTACTTGGTTTTCCTACAAATTCATAATCTTCACTTCCAAATTCTGGGTTTTGGTTGTTGTTTATGTCGGAAATTTTAAAATTACAAAAGAAAAAAAAGAAGCTATAGATCGTACATCTAATTATAGTAATCACGATCTCAAGGGTAATAACTGGCCATATTTAATTATTGCATTTTTAGACATATATTACTCTTGAGATCGTGATTGTTTATTGTGATAAATCCTAAATCCTATATCAGCAATCTATGATAGTGTTCATGATAAATTATATTTGTGTTTATTTTTATATACGGTACGGTAACGACACAGATGATCCAAAGAAAACGGAGCACTTGCTTTCACTTGATGGAGCTAAAGAAAGGCTTCATTTGTTTGAAGCAAATTTGCTGGAAGAAGGATCTTTTGATCCTGTTGTTGATGGATGTGAAGGGGTTTTTCATATTGCATCTCCTATATTTTCTACAGTCACTGATCCACAGGTTGGTAAATTTAGTCCGTGTAAGGTGATCATAATGCTTTTAAAGTAAGGATCTATACCATATATATCTCATCTTATATATATATATAAATATATATATATATATATATATGATTTCCCATGTCACAAGGTGTTTGAAAGTAAAACTATGCAGATTTCCGATGCCTTTAAAGTAATTGGATCAAATCGGTCCAACTCGTGCTTCTTTTCGTTGGTATCCCACACTGTTAGAACTTACGCTCCATTGTTGCTGTTTTTTGGGGAAAAAATCGTGCATTCAACAACAAAAAACCCTAAACTTTTACCCCAAAATGAAAGTGGTGCATTAAAATTATGCAAATGCCCTTTCAGAAATCCACATGTGAGACGCACATGCTCATTTCTGTGAGAAATTTAACAGCCGTTACTCAAATGTGGCTGAAAGCAATAGTTAAGCAAGTTTGGGAAGTTGATTGTCAAAATTAAAAGTTTAGGGGGTGACTAGCCAAAGTTCCACAAGTTCAAGGAGTAAGAGTGTTAAATATCCTAAATGAACTTAAAAAAGGACAGAATGCTAATAGAATCATATAAAACTAAAGGAGTGAGTGAAGCGCCGGCATATTCCCTAACTTCCTCTATTATTTACTCCTTATATTCAGGCAGAGCTTATTGACGCTGTAGTGAAGGGAACGTTAAACGTTTTGAGGTCATGCACAAAGGTTCCTTCTGTTAAGAGAGTGGTTTTAACATCCTCCATGTCTTCAGTTGAATTTAATGGGAAACCTCGGACACCAGATGTGGTCGTTGATGAGACATGGTTTTCAGATCATAATTTCTGTGAGGAGTCAAAGGCGAGTAATTTATACTAATTATCTCTTTTCAATCCAACTTATATTTTTCTTTGAATTCTACAATTAAGCACATAATCAATCAAACTCATTCTTTTATCTGTTAGTGAAATTGGTCCCTGCTACTCTATCACATGTTCAGTTCACGCACATACACATACACACACATATATATACATATATGTGTGTGTGTGTGTGTTACTCTATTAGAGCAATTCATTTATAGCTAGCTAGCCACATTTTCTTCTTGAGAGATTAAAATATGTATTTATTTTCTTGTTTTGACAGCTTTGGTATAGGCTTTCAAAGACCTTAGCGGAAGAGGCTGCTTGGAAATTTGCAAAAGAAAATGGGATTGACTTGGTTGCAATAAATCCAGGATCTGTGATTGGCCCTCTTCTACAGCCAACTCTTAATTCCAGTGTGAAGATAAATATTCTAAGTCGATTAAACGGTACATCTTCAACTTCCATTACTATTAAAGCTATTTAAGTTCTAAAGAACAGAATAATGTTAAAAACACCAACTCTAATTTCAACTTTTAAATATCAACTTGTGTGAAATGTAAGTTGTCATTAATTTGTTGATAGGCGTTTAACATGACACAGTGTAATAAGTAGTGCCTAAAAGTGTTTTGCCTACACACAACAATATTTGGACTAGGATTTAGGACAAGTACTCAATTTCTTTAGGTAACAAGGTTTTTTTGGCCAATTGTTACATTACTGTAGAAAATATATTCTTATGGTACTTTGAGATACATAATCTATACTAACGTATGATTTTTTTTTTTTTTTTTTTAATTCTCCTTTGGGTGAAGGAGCTCAAACCTTCCCAAACAAAGTGCATAGGTTTGTTGATGTTAGAGATGTAGCAATGGCACATATTCAAGCATTTGAAGTTGCTTCAGCCGATGGAAGATATTGTTTAGTCGGACATGTTGTGCACATAACCGAGGCTCTCGACATTTTACGACAACTCTTCCCTACTCTAAGCATTCCTGAAAAGTAAGTTACCATTTTCAAGTTACGAAAAAATACCAAGTTTTGGTTCCATTGGGACAAGAAGTTTAAACTGGATTTTGATTTTGTTTTTATTCTGTTTCGGATCATAAAATCTCCTTCTAGAATGAAGTCGCCAATCATATGTTTTTCACTACCAAAAGTAGTTTTCATCATGAAATGTTTACGGCACGATTGATTTTTTAGTTTGTGCTAAATTTTCTGCGATCAAATAATTATTTGGTTGCTGGTTCATCACGTTTTACGACCAATAATGCTCTTCTGCCAACTTTATTCGACGACTAAAAATTTGGCTGCAAAGTGTTGTTTTCCATTATAATTTTCTTTTCTTTTTTTGGGGTCATGGAATGGCTGGTCGCGGAAAGTATAGATTCTTATATTAAACTTTGTTTGATAATAACAATTGGGCTTTCTCATTGTTGGGTTGACAGATGTGAAGATGACAAACTTCCCGTACCAAAATACCAAGTATCAAAGGAGAAAGCAAAAAGTTTGGGAATTTACTTCACACCTTTGGAAGTGAGTATGAGGGACACTATTGAAAGCCTTAAGGAGAAGGGTTTCCTCAGTTCTTAAAATTATGCCCTTCAAAGAAAATTTGGTGAATAAGTTATTATAGCTTATTTTACTATCTTGTTAATTAGTTTACTAACACGTGAATCACGAATCACTTCACGATCAGATAAGAGAGTTTTTTGGTATATTTTTGGTATTTTCAAATAAATATGTAAATAAATGTATTCTATCCCATTGTAACATGTGCGCAAGATAAATGTTATCCCAAGAATAAAGTCCTTTTCAACCCCAAAAAAATAAAAAAAAAGTAAAAAAATAAAAAAAGTAGCTCCACGACGGATGTTAATGGTATTGTTTGGATAAACCATTCTTATAGTAATCATAATATTTTAATATAATATCCGTTTGATTAACTAATTATTAAAGTTAATCAATTATTTAAAATATTTTACTATTTCACAATAATTTAACTTAAATTTAAATTTAAATTTTCATTTTTCTTTTAGAAATCTGCACCACACTCATTTTTTTACCGTTACACTATTTAAATGTTACTTTTAACAAAAATTATCTAAACACACCTTTTTATTTGAACGCCAATTCAAATTCTACAATTGAATACAAACATTCAGTTTGAATAAACATTCAAATGTCATCTATAATTCAAACTGACCACCATTGTTATGATCAATTGTTACTTCCATCATTTTTGTGGTGGTGTATCAGGAGCTACAGGTTACATAGCTTCATGGCTGGTCCAAATGATAAAGTTTTAAAGAAGTTTATATCAGAATAATCATTTTTTAACAAGGGCAAAATTATTAAAAAGAAACGTTCACTAAAAACAAAAGCCCCCACTCAATTATGAATGACTTCACCCCTGATCAGAACTTGTATTTACGACCTCAGTTTGTTACTGTATATTTTTTTTGCGAACCCGAATGGACGAAAGGGAGATGCCTAGCAAAGGTATCAAAACCCTTTACCATCTCATCCACCTCTATGGGTGTAATTGATCATATTACTTAACTGATTTTCAAGCTCTGAATTTGAAAGAAAAAAATATATATTAAGTTTTTAAAAAGTTGAAGAAGATGAATAGAGCAGGAAAGGTGGTGAGTGTAACAGGAGCTTCTGGTTACACTGTCAAAGCTAAATTATAAATTAGAATAAATTTATTGGGGGCACGTGTCCCACTAGTCCCCATGTAGCCCTGTGGATATTTGTGTTCTTACATATATATATATATATATATTTTAATCTCATCTGAGTAATTTATCTGTCAAGTAAAGTCATATTTATGTTTATTTATGATATATATATAGATCAGATGATCGGAGAACGACGAAGAAAACAATCCATTTTGGAATCAGTAACTTTAGTGTTAAAATGAAAGAAGATTATTTTATTAATTTTAATTTTTAAGGTTCACTTTGGCAAATTTCAGAAGAGATGTACATCGATTTCAAACATAAAAGCTTGTTGAGGACAATAATAGTGTGTTGCTTATTCAATAAGTTTTTAATGATTTTTTTAATTATTGTATTTTATAAATTTCGATATATTATTTGTGCTCCACCAAATAAAAATCATGAATCTATCACTATGCACATTTAGCGTGTGTGTTTGGGAATTAATTTCAAAATACAAAATTTCAAAGGAGAAAGCAAAAAGTTAGGGAATTAATTTCACCGCTTTGGAAGTAAGTCTGAGGGACACCATTGAAAGCCTGAGGAGAAAGGTTTCCTCAGCTTTTAAAATTATGCCCTTCAAATAAAATTTAGTAATAATAAGTTAATATAGCTTATATAATTATCTTGTTAATTATGTTAGAACATAATGATTCAAATCTGTTGATAGGCTTGTGAGTTGTCGTTTTAATTACATGGATGTAATCTATTTGATGTGTGAAAAAAATAATAATAATAAATTTAAAACACATGATGAAAAGATCCTGCAATAACTCATGTGATTATTATAAGTTGTCAATTAAGAATTATGTTGTGAAGTTGATAATCCTTAGACCGTAATTGCTAGGAAGCATATGGGATCCACAACTCCACAAACTATTTTCTTCCCCCTTATGAAAATGGAAGGAAAAGGAAAAAGCTTTCCCATAATGTTTTGGCAGGAGATCAATTCGTAAAACAGTTGGTCAGCTTTCGAGGAAGAACAAGAAGTTGCCAACAATGATTATACATGAGGTTCTAGATACAGCAGGCAATAGATTTTGTAGTTCATAATAATGATGACCGTGTAAAATATTAAGTTGTGCAGTCTAATTATTGTCTTAACAAAAATGCAACAACATATGCATCCACTATTTTATTGAGGATGCATTGTTTTTAAGATCACTAGTTTTAATATTGCGATCCGCGCGTATGACGATATATCTAAGAAAAATTATTTCTACGAGACAAAAAAAAAAAATGTAGCTAGATTGGGGTAAATTTAAGACTTTTATTATTAATAGGGCATATTAGTCAAAAAAAAAAAAAAAAAGTGCCAATGACAACTGGAAGAGAAAAAATTGAAAAGAAAAATAAAAAAGTGTAGATGTCACATAAAACATAACGCAAAGTTGTTTTGGAAATAAAATAGAAAGCAAAAAAGGGAACTAAATCAATTAGAAAGCCAATTAAATATTTTAAAAAGAACGACACGTGTCAATTATTAAGGACTATATAAAAAGTGAAATAGTTAGATTGACCAACTAAATTCTTAAAAAAGAATGATATGTTGTAATTATTAAGGATTACCTAAAAAATGAAATAGTTGGATTGGCTCATGTAAAAATAAAGATAAAGATAATAAGTTTTAAGATTTTGACGAAAAAGAGGAAATTTTTTTTTTTTTTTTTTAAAGAAGATATTGAAGGGAAAACGAATCATGAGGCAAAGGAGAAAAAAGAGGGGCAAATGGTCAAATCAGAGGGTAAAAAAAAATAATAATAAAGAAAGAAAGAAGAAGTAGCAATAAAGGGAGAACCAACGAAGGAAACGTTTAAATTAAAATAAAAAAAAGGACAAAAGGCATGCCACGTGTTGGAAGAAGGGGAATGCTCTTTGATACTTATATATATATATATATATATATATATATATATAATAGTAAGGTTAGAGAGAATAGGGGGAAAAAAATACATAGCTTAATAATGGTGACTAGTTAGATGACATTAACTAATTTAAAAATGACTTCTTTTTGAGAAAAAGGGTTGGTCATTTTGATCATATCCAATCAATCTAAAAACAAAAATATTGATATCAGTCAATCAATAATTTATCATCAATCAAATAGTCAATAATTTATTGATATTTTTAAGAGAAAAAAAAAATGCCATATGATCCACATCCACAAGTGGCAGAAATGAGAAACGAAATGTCGAAGGAAAACTGGCTTAATAAAAACGTACATGTTTTATCACCATCTACAAAGGCTATGTCGTCTCGCAAACGACATGGGTAAATGACTTTGTAAAAACGACAGGCCGTAACGTTAAAAGGACATATTGTCTCATGGCTACATTATTATTATGGGGGGAACAAATACATACTTACTAACATGTGAATCACGACTCACGATAAGATAAGAGAGAGTTACAAATAAATAAATTAATATAGTGTCCCAATGTAACATGTGCGCACTTAAATAAATGGTATAAACAAAAAAATAAAGCAGCTCCACTCCCATGTCAAGTGTGATAATAAAATATAATTATCAGATCAATAGATGCCAATTCTTACTTCCATCATTTTTCAAGTTCTCATAAAACTCAACAAAAAAAAAAAAAAAGGGGGGGAGGCCGGGGGGGGGGGGGGAGGGGTGAACAAAAAAGAAAACAAAAGCCAGAACTAAGGAAGAAAGGTTGAAGAATGAGCGGAGAAGGGAAGGTGGTGGGTGTAACAGGAGGTTCAGGTTACATAGCTTCATGGCTCGTCAAGTTCTTGCTTCATCGCGGTTATACCGTCAAAGCCTCCGTTCGGGATCTCAGTTAGTCACTACTACATTTTTTCTTAACTCTTTTTTCTACAAAATATTAATAATTCCCTTTTTATTTTAGATTCTGAGTTTTGATGGTTGTTCATTTTCTAAATGTATTTATATATGTATGCGCGTATATATATATATATGCTCTTGTGTGTTAGTATGTTGATATATATGGATATGTGGGGTTATGGTTTTTACATCCCATCTGAGTTATGTACCATTAGAATGTCCTGTTTGTGTTGATTTATTTATATATGTTATGGGACAGATGAACCAAAGAAAACGGAACATTTGCTTTCACTTGATGGATCCAAAGAGAGACTTCATTTGTTTGAAGCAAATTTATTGGAAGAAGGATCCTTTGATCCTATTGCTGATGGATGTGAATGTGTTTTTCATACAGCATGTCCTGTGTTTTATACCGTCACCGATCCTTGGTAACTAGTCCTGAGTTAACTTAATGCCATCAAGCCCCATTTAGATCTCCGTTCTAAACCCACTATTGAAATTTTTTTCTACGGTATTATTTCTCACAAAAATTTGAATTTTCAACTTCAAAAGTGGACTTAAAACGGAGATCCAAATGGAGTCCTTGATAAGTATCATTTAAATTACAAATACATCAGCATACTTATATTTATGCAACATTCTCGATATTTCAGGTAGAAACAGATTGACCCTGCACTGAAGGGAACACTAAACGTTTTGAGATCATGCACAAAGGTTCCTTCTCTAAAAAGGGTGGTTTTAACATCTTCCATGGCTTCAGTTTCATTCAACGGGAAACCTCTCTTGCCGGATTTGGTCGTCGATGAGACATGGTTTTCAGATCCTGTTTTCTGTGAGGAGTTAAAGGTGTGTTTTATGATTCTATAAACTTCAGTTCAATATTTCGTACATCGAAAAAGAAATCACTTTCCCTTGCTTCTTTGAACACATTTATTAGAATTAAACAATCATTGTCTAGGATAGGAAATTAGATGCTTTCCAATTATGAGGACTCTAATTCAGCACAAAGTTAAATCAAACTGAAATTTATTTGATATGGAAATGCTCTATCATAAGTAGAGAAACATACCATTAATCAGCATATTTTAATTCCAAAATTCTAACTTACTTTAATGAAAATAATTTTTAACTAATTACAGAAATTCATTTATAGCTTAGCTATAGTATCTTTTGTGGAGAAGTATAACCTAGACATCTATTTTCTTGCTTGCAGCTTTGGTATGTACTTTCAAAAACCTTAGCTGAAGAGGCTGCTTTCAAATTTGCAAAAGAAAATGGGATTGACTTGGTTGCAATAAATCCAGGGCTTGTGATTGGCCCTTTTCTACAGCCAACTCCTAATCACAGTGTGAAGGTTATTCTAAATCAAATAAATGGTACATCCTTTAGCAACTTGTCAATTTTATTACAATTAAAGCAATCCAAGATATAAACAACTAAACCATAAAGAATTAACTTAAGGGTTGCATTTTCTTATAATGAAAAAATCTAGAAAGAGGACGACCGGCATTAGCATGCCCCAGAGATGTATTCAAAAGTGTTCTCTAAACACTCACGAGAATGCTTTTGCAGTTATCTTTAGAAGTTCAAATTTTGACCTTGTTGCTTCCAGTAAAAGTAGAACTTCTAAAAGGACAGCACTCTCAAACTAAATCCTTAAAGTTTGTAAAAGTAACTAGATGTAGATTTCATCTTTGACATGTATTTAGTTTATTACCGTAACCAGGACTTTTTACCTATTTTTCACCACCCTAATAACATTCTATTGGTACTTTCAGAGAGATATATATATATATATATATATATATTATCAAAATTTATGTATGTAATTTTTTTTTCACCTCCTGGTACAGGGGCTCAAACCTTCCCAAACAAAGTCTATAGGTTTGTTGATGTTAGAGACGTTGCAATGGCACATATTCAAGCATTTGAAGTTGCTTCAGCTAGTGGAAGATATTGTTTAGCTGAATGTGTCTCTCACATTTCTGAGGTTCTCAATATTTTACGACAACTCTACCCCACTCTAAGCATTTCTGAAATGTAAGTTACAATTTTTATTTGGGGTTCTGTTTTATCCATTTTGAAGCAACATTTAGATGACGTCTTTCAAATTGGTCATCCAAATTACCATATGAAATTCAAAAAGAGGGCACAACATTTGGATAGGATAAATGTTGGAAATGACTATTTTAGACAAAATTTTGGAATTGGCCTCCCCTAGGATTTTGGCCATTTGGATATATTTGCTAAACTGGCAATTTTCAACATATATCCAAACGCACATTTATATGTGTCGTGCAAATCCAAACACCACTTCATATGGTAATTCAAATGCTTCCATTCAAAATTTTCCAGTTAAATATTTCTGTCTAAATCCCAACCATTCGAATATGTAGACCAAATAGAGCATAAGTTATTAGAAAAGGCCAAGTTTTGGTTCCAATGGAAGGAGAAAATTATACTGGTTTTGCATTGGTAGGGGATTTTTTTTTTTTTTTTTTGATAAAGTAGAAGATACATATTTAATAACCACATTTGTGCTTCTTCATTGTTGGCTTGGCAGATGTGAAGATGACAAAACCTCTCATGCCAAAGTACCAAGTATCAAAGGAGAAAGCAAAATCTTTGGGAATTAACTTCACTTCTTTGGAAGCAAGTCTGAGGGACACTGTTGAAAGCCTTAAGGAGAAGGGTTTCCTCATCTTTTAAAATTATGCCCTTGAAATAAAATTTGGTGAATAATTTATAACTTGTGTAATATCGTATTGTTAAAACATGATAAGTCAAAGCTGCAACTGTGGACAAGTTCACAATGTGGTTTGTGATTCTTGTCATTTTATTTGTATGGATGCTATATGTTTGTTGTGTGAGAACATTTAAAACACAGGATGAAAGTATCTTAAAATAACTCATGTGATGATTATAAGTGGTCACATAACTTGGCCTAAGAATTATTTAATAAAGTTGTTAATCCTTAGACTGTAATTGCCAAAATGATTATGATAAGCATGCTTGAGGCTCTAAATGCAGCAGGCAATGGCTTTTCTGGTTCGTAACAACGGTGGCTTGCTAGGTTAGCGTGTACTTAAATGTGCGGAGTCTAATTATTGTTGTGGCACAAAGACAATAACACGTGCATCCACGTTTATATTGAGTTTGCTCCGTTTTCATGGTCATTAAAGAGGTTAAATAAAAAAATTCAGAATTTAAGAGGCATGTGATTTTCTCTTATAAGTTAATTTTTCTTTATCACAATGTATTATTGTAGCCATTGAAAGCGGACGTAGCTCTCACATTGAGGGTGACTCCTTATTTGCCTTCCGTTTTTGATTTTATTACTCTTGATAGTATAAAATTGGGGGGACAAATTTTTGATATGGAAAACATTAACGCTGTCACTGCTCTATGTGGCTTTCCATGTCCTTAAGTAGGAAAACTTAGTCGTTTATGTTTATGTCGTTTATGAAGTTGTCTTTTCTTAATTGGTGTATTCCTTCCATTGTTGTCGTTTTGAGGTTGATGTCGTCTTCCGAACTGATTTCTTATTTTTAATGTCGTTTCTTAAGTTCTTGATTGAGTTAGTTTCGTATACTAGATAATGTTCTTGTTTCTATAGCTAGGTTTCTTTTTTCTTTTTTCATTTTGAAATGTTATTCCACCAAATAATATTGTCTTCTCATAGTTTCTATTCTCGCTTTTATATGTTCTTGTTGTTTTGTCAAGGTTACAATTGACATTGCCATTTCGGTGGCTGTCATTTCTTATCACTCACTACTGTAGTTTTTTCTTGTCTTTTTATTGGGTTTTATAGTATTGTCGTTTTCACGTGGTTGCCCCCTTTTTTTTCCCCCCCTATCTTTATCGTTTTTCAGATGTTTTATTGTTCCTATTGATGATTGGCAGCTTTCGAATTCATTGCCGTTTATGTTATTTCTGTCGTTTCTTGAAATTTTTGTTTTTTCTAAACAATGTCGTTTTAATATATTGTTGTGGTCGTCAATAAAGAGTTTGTTTTTCTTTTTATCCTCTTGAGATGGTCCATTGTGTCTTTATGCCGTTAATTACATTTTCAAACTCATTACTGGATATTCTTGTCTCCTTCACATTTTGTGCCTCTAGTTCTCCTGTCCTTTTCGTATTTATGTCGTTTTTCTTTTTGATGTCGTTTTCCTTTTTCCCCTTTTCATGTCCTTTCTGTTGACTATGGTTGTCGTTTTTGGTATTTGATGTCCTTTCTACTTCTGTCGTCGTTTTTTAATTTTTTTCGTTTCCATTTTTCTGTCGTTTTTCCTTTTTCTATCGGTTTCATATTTGTCTCTTCAACATCTTTGCTGAAACCATGCCTGTGGCTAATTATTCGTTCTTCACCTCTGAAGATTGTTTTCTACTTGTTTGTAATTGCTATTCCTTCTTAAACTTTGTGTTCTTTTCTTCATATTTGTACTCGAGGGATAATTCCATTACAATAATAATTAAAAATTGAAGCTCACGATTAGGGATGGTAATGTTCCCTATGAAAACAGGGTTCGTGGAGATCTACCCCGAACAGGATGAGGATGGGGGACAAAGTTCGAAGATGGGGATGGAGATGAAATCTTATCCTCGAAGCTTAGCCGAGTGCTAATGGGGAAAGTACTCTCCATCCCTCCTCGCCCCCATCCTCATATATGTATATATGTACATATATGTATGATTTCATATATATTTATAAGTATGTAATATACTAAGAAAATTATTTTTGAAAGTATGTGCATCCATGAAATAAATATTAAAACTATGAGAATAGATAAAAAAGGATAATTTATATTTATTTTTTATGGTTTCAAGTTTTTTTTAGTTTAAGTGTTTTATAAATGTTTAGTTTTAAGAGTTTGTAATGTTTTGATGAGACATTTGATAGCTTTATTTTTTAAGATTTTATTTTCAAATATTTAGTAGTTGGTTTGTTTATGAAATCTTTGGTTTTGAACTAAATTGATGGCAAATTTCTACTTTATTGTTTGCTTTTATTTTGTTATATTTTCAAATTTATATTTATAATAAATGGAGAACTGAGGGAATCCCTATCCCTGGCCCCCCTTTTATTTAAACAGGGATAGGGATGATTTTGGTGGTGGGGATGGGGACGGGAAAGTATTTCCTGGCCTCACCCCGCTCCATTGCCATCTCTACTCAAGGTGTACTATTTTAAAACAATTTGTTATTATTCTTAAAACAAATTGAAAAATAAAATAATACAATCTTTTTAAAAATTAATAATAAATATGGCACTATTTAATAGTATGAACCAAATTGATAATAAATAGTATAAACACTATTTAATAAATATCAATTTTTTTGGGTATGTTGTGTGTAAACGACATCGGGAAATCACTTTGGGAAAACGACAGGTCGTCAAGTCAAAGGACATGTTGTCTAATGGCTATAATATATATATATATATATATATATATATTTTTTTTAAAATGATTTCATGGTAGCAGTAACAAGGAGCAAAATAAACAAGAAATTCTCCATAGAATTCAACATTTTTGTTATAAGTTTGACATTGTCTAAATTTGAAGATGAGAGGATTTGAATTGTATTTTATGATAAAATCAGGTGTGAAATTATCATTAAATTATACATGCAAGTAATATTAAGTATGAAATAAATAAATAAGATGTTATAATGTGAATCAAGATTTATGGAGACTCAAGATTTCAAGAAGAAAAAACAAATCTTTCAAATTATAATTAATATATATATATATATATATATTTTACTTACTCGTGAATCACGAATCACGATCAGCTAACAAGAGTTTCATCGTACGATATTGGTATTTTCAAATAAATAAAATGAAACTATATTCTATCTCATTGTATGTATAGTATAACCGAATATTAAAGTAGATGCATCTGTCATGAGGACACAACTACCCATGTCGAGTGTGATAATATAATATAATCATAAGATCAATAGCTTCCAATTAATCTTACTTTACCGATACAGAATACATCCCATATATTTTCAAGTTATGATTAAAAGAAAGAACAAAAAATAAAAAATAAAAAATAAAAAAGCAAAGTTGAAGAAGATGAACGGAGCAGGAACGGTGGTTTGTGTAACAGGAGGTTCAGGTTACATAGCTTCATGGCTGGTCAAGCTCTTGCTTCAACGCGGTTACACCGTCAAAGCCTCCGTTCGAGATCTCGGTTAGTTACTACTAAATTTTTATTTTTATTTTTTTGAAACTTTTTCTTCTTGCTATAATTATTTTTTCTACAAAATTTCTATGGTCTTCACTTTTCAGATTCTGGGTTTTGCTGCTTGTTCATTTTCTGAAAAAAAAAAAAAAAAAAAGATACATAATAAATGTATTTGTATGTATGTAATCCCATATCTGAGTAATTCTGTGTCATTTGGAGTCGTAATCATGTTTTTTGTTATATATATATATATATATATATATGTTTGTGTGTGTGTGTGTGTGTGGCACAGATGATCCAAAGAAAACAGATCACTTAGTTTCACTTGATGGGGCCAAAGAAAGGCTTCATTTGTTTGAAGCAAATTTGTTGGAGGAAGGATCCTTTGATGTTGTTGTTGATGGATGCGAAGGTGTTTTTCACACGGCTTGTCCAGTGTTGACAACAGCCACTGATCCACAGGTTTGTCCTTGCAATGTCACTGTTTTCTAGTGGTTGTAACATTACATAACTTAGGGTTTTGTTATGATCCTCCGAATCCCACCCACCGTAGCATATCAGGATTGAGTCAATCTTCAAGGGACAAGAGATTGCCAATCACATTTGTCAATCCAAAATTAGTACGAGGTCCAACCAATCTCATTTCAAACTTGCATTTAGTGTGCGGATTTGAAATGGAATTTTTATGTTAAAATCGGTTTGTTTTTCAAAAATTAATGATAATTTTTGTTGACTTTTCAGAAAAAAAAAAATAAATAAATAAAAACTGAGATGAAAACTTTAAATTTGAACCTTAGAACCAAACACACCTAAGAAAAAATATACAAGTAAATAAGGGGATAACTCACATTCTCCTCCTCTCCCATTCTCCACTCTTTGTAAGTAAACAAGTCATAAGAATTAATAATGGCTTGATTATTTTTGGATGGCCTAGATTGAACTATAAAATAGAATAACATGATCGAGTGATACATGTTATTTAGCGATTTCAGACTATTATTACATCTATCTAACGTCCATGTTACATTAAATCATTGTTATGTTACACTATTCACTTTTCAATGTTTAAGTCGGAGAGAGAACCATTAAATGCTCTTTATATATGCGTTTGTGTATATATATATATATATATATATATGAATATAACATATTTTGTATATTTTAGGTAGAACTGATTGACCCTGCGCTGAAGGGAACACTAAACGTTTTAAGGTCATGTACAAAGGTTCCTTCTCTAAAGAGGGTGGTTTTAACATCGTCCATGGCTTCAGTTTCATTCAATGGGAAAGCTTTGATACCGGATGTGGTCGTTGATGAGACATGGTTTTCAGATCCTGTTTTCTGTGAACAATCAAAGGTCCCTTTACATGCTTAAGTACTTTACACTGAATACTATATCTCTTCCTAATCAAGTCTATTTTTAACCTGTTTTTTTCTTTGAATCTTGGAAATTCCATTAAGAGAGATTGCCTTCCTATGTTTAATTGACTATTACACTATTATGAGAACTAAACCCATTTTGTATTCTTGGATTAAGAAATTGGATGATTTTCGTACTTAATAAGGACTCAAATTTATCACAAGAGTCAATCAAGCCGATTCTTCGATATGTTAATGCTATGATATACAAGTAGAGAGACATATCCTTTGATCTGTTAATGCTATTTGAAATCCGAAAAATTTTCTCAATTGGAATTTTACTTTGACTAGTATAAGTCTAAACCAATATCAAGCATTTCATTCATACCTATAGCTTTAGTATCTTTTTGTGGAGAACCATAATTTCCATCTATATATCTTTTTGCTTACAGCTTTGGTATATGCTTGCAAAAACCTTAGCTGAAGAGGCTGCTTGGAAATTTGCAAAAGAAAACCGGATCGACTTGGTTGCAATAAATCCAGGATTTGTAATTGGCCCTTTTCTACAACAAACTCTTAATCTCACTGTGGAGATAATTCTAAACCAGATAAACGGTACATCTTCAGTAGCAGTTCCATTTCATTACAATTATGGAAATTTTCAGAATATAAATTAAGAAACAAAATAGGGCCAGTTTAATATTGATTTTGAAAGTCTCGGTAATGCTTTGCACATAACACGATGCAAGTAGTGCATATAAGTATCTCCACAAACATCGATGCACATTTTCAGTTATTTTGCGAAGCTAAATTTTTTCTGCTTCTACTTCTCCTTTTCCCATTACCAGAGGTAAAAAGTCGAACTCTTTCTAAAAGCATAGCTATCTCAAGCTAAGCCTCAGTTTGTTTTAACCTATATTTCCACAACTCTAGTTATGTTCTTATCGTACTTTCGGATCTATGATCTACACTTATGCATGTAATTTTTTTCCCCTTTGGGTGAAGGACCTCAAACCTTCGAGAATAAAGTCTATAGGTTTGTTGATGTTAGAGATGTTGCAATGGCACATATTCAAGCATTTGAGGTTGCTTCAGCCAATGGAAGATATTGTGTAGTTGGACAAGTTGTGCACATTTCTGAGGCCCTCGACATTCTACGACAACTCTTCCCTTCTCTAAGCATTCCTGAAAAGTAAGTCATCATTTTTCAGTTTTTTAAAAAAGGCCAAGTTTTGGTTCCACTATTAGAAGAAATTTATACGCCGTATTAGCGGTCGTTGTTACCATTTGAGGGCTATTTTATGGTTCTCCCGGGAGGACCATTCTTCCAAAGTAATATGTAGAAGTGTTATATATGACATTTATTCAATATAATATACCAATGTTTGAAGGGTGTGATAATAGTCTGGGATAACTAAATTTCTTGGTGTTATGCCCTTCCAATGTCGACTATGAGTTCGAAGGGTTTAACAATAGTTTGGAATAACTAAATTTCCTGGTGATACCCTTTTAAGAAGGACCATAGCAAAAGTCTTAGAGTGTATACATACATATATATATACATATATATACATATATATAGCTTTGTGGAATGAAGTTCACCAATTTTATATGGAAACAATAATCAAGTAACAACATTTGCATGTTCTCGTTGCTGGCTTGGCAGATGTGAAGACGAAAAGCCTCTCTTGCCAAAGTACCAAGTATCAAAGAAGAAAGCAATAAGTTTGGGGGTTAACTTCACCCCTTTGGAAGTAAGTCTGAGGGACAGTGTTGAAAGCCTCAAGGAGAATGGTTTCCTCAGCTCTTAAAATTATGCCCTTGAAAGAAAACTTGTTTAATTATTTATAACTTATGTAGTATCTTCCTAATTGTGTTAGAACATGATAATTCAAATAGACTAGTTCACAATGCGGCTTGTGATTCTTGTCATTTTTAATTGCATGGATGTAATATGCTATTTGTTGTCTGAAAACATTTAAAACACATGATGAAAGGGTCATAAAATAACTCATGGGATGATTATAAATGGTCAATTAACTTGGCCTAAGAATTATGTTATAAAGTTGTTAATCCTTAGACTGTAATTGCCAAATATGATTATGACTTTTGGCTCTAGATGCAGCAGGCAAAGGATTTTCTGGTTTGTTAATAACGGTGACCAGATAGAGTGTACTTAAATTGTAGAGTCTAATTATTGTCGCGGCACAAAGACAATAACACAGAGTGCACCATTTTCCCGGTCAATAGAGAGGTTAACGTAAAAAAGCCAAGAGTTTGATTCTGTTGTAAAGATTAGAGAGAAGAGAAATTTGAGACTTCTAAAGGATAGAGTTTCCATCTTAAAAGGTCAACATGTTAAGTGTTGTAACTCAATGTTCTTAAATGTCTATGACTGTTATTTTATTTTTTATGATAGGGGATTCAGGTTTCTTTGTATCTTAACATATGCAATTTTATTACTAGTATAAAATTAGGGGGACTAATTTTTAATAGAGAAAACATTAACAATATTGTCAATGCTCTATGGATGAAAACTAGTCGTTTATGTTTATGTCCTTTATGAAGTTGTCGTTTCATAATTGGTATAGCCTTCTCAACTGATTTCGTATTTTTTAAATGTCGTTTCTTAAGTTCTTGACAAAGTTAATTACGTATACCAGATAATGCTCTCGTTTCTATAGCTAGTTTTTTTCTTTTTCATTTTGAAATTTTTTCTCACCTAATATTGTTGTCTTCTCGTAGTTTCTTTTCTCTTTTTTAAATGCTCTTGTTGTTTTCTCAGTATTACCATTTCGGTGGTTGTCATTTCTTATCATTCACTACTGTGGTTTTTTCTTGTCGTTTAGTTGGGGAATCATAATAATACTGTTGTTTTTACTTGGTTGCCGTTATTTTCTAGTTTTATCATTTTTCAGATGTTACATTGTTCCAAATGATGGACCGCTTTTGAATTCATTGCCGTCTATGTTATTAATGTCGTTTCTCGAAATTAAATGTTTTTCCTAAATGATGTCGTTTTAATATATTGTTGTCGTCCTCAATAATGTTTGTTTTTCTTTTTATCCTCTTGAGATGATCCACTGTGTCTTTATGCCGTTAATTGCATTTTAAAACTCATTACTCGATATTTTTGTCTCATTTACATTTTATTCCTCTAGCTATTCACCTGTCCTTTTCGTACTTATGTCGTTTTTCTTTTTGATGTCGTTTCCTTTTTTTCCCTTTTGATGTCCTTTCTGTTAACTTTGGTTGTCGTTTTTGGTATTTGATGTCCTTTCTACTTCCGTTGTCGTTTTTAAATTTTTTTCGTTTCCATTTTTCTGTCGTTTTTCCTTTTTTGTCGTCTTCAACGTCTTTGCTGAACCATGCCCGTTGCTAATTATTCGTTCTTCACTTCTGAAGATTGTTTTCTTTCTACTTGTTTGTCCTTCTTTTGCTAGTCTATAAAAATTAAAGCTCACGGTATTTGGTTTTACCACAATTTATTATTATTCTTAAATCATATTGAAAAATTTTTACAAAAAAAAAAAAAATATATCGAAAAATAACTTAATACAATCTTTTTTTTAAATTAATAATAAATTTATACTCTAATAATAATTTTGTAACCGATTTTATCGTATAGGGTTTAAACCCCATTCCAAGTGTATTTACATAAATAACATGAGAAAGAATCTACTATAAACAATTGAAGTAAATATTTAATTTTAAAATATTTAAAGTTTACGTTTGATTCGTTGACTGAAGATGGAATTTTTAAATTAGAGTTAGTTGATTTTTCAAAAACTAGTTATAAATTTTATTAACTTTTTAGAAAAGGCATAAACTGATATGAAAAAATACAGCTTAATTAAAGTTGAACCGAACCCTAAACAAAGTCTAAATAATAATTTTTTTTTTTGAAACGCCTAAATAACAAATTTATTAGATTAAAGTTTCATTTTTTTTCTTTAATAATTCTGTAAAAGTACTATTTATTGTATTTATAGGGTCTGTTTGGTGCACAAGTTCAGTTTAAGTTGAGTTCAGATTTTTAAATTTGAATAGTAATTTTTGTTGACTTTTTCAGAAAAGACAAAATTTTTTTTCAGAATAGACAAAAAAACATGATGAAAAAAGTACAATTTAATTTAAAATAAGTGTAAATGCCGAACACCCTCGTAGTTTCGATCAAAGTGAGCAGTGTGGGGCCCAACGAACAAAAACATTTTCGTGTGGTATGGTCAATGATTAGCATCCAACGTGGCATTTGTGCTTTGACTTTTCTGACAGTACGTTGAGATTTAGGAAAGATATATCCACAACAATCCATCTTCCCTCCTCAATCAAAACCAAGCCAACCTTTTTGCTAAAATGGAGTTTTTAATAAAACTCTCAATCACAATCACAATCACAAACACAATATGATTATAAATATAAACAGTTCTATAATCTTACGCCGGCCTTCGTTTTGTACCATATAGCTGACTCTTTTGGTGCCACACTTTTTTTTCACCGCCACACTTTTTTTTCACCCAATTAAGCTGAGCTCCTGAAGAGAGAGGCTAAAAGATGTCCAAAATTTTGAAGACCCTTTTGCTGATTCTGAGTCTGCTACTAGTTCCTGTCGTTTTTTGTGAACCAGAAGCGATTCAGAATCTGCTGCGTCGTTTGGACTCCAAAAGAGCAGCTGGGTCAGTCCAAGAAGCTGCTGCGGAAGCTCTTCTCAACAGATTGCTTCCCACCCATGTTTCCAGTTTCGTGTTCAAGATTGTGCCCAAGGTACTTCTTTTTTAAACAAATTTTTCTGCCTCTTTTTTAAGGTGTTACTTGATTAATTTACTACTTTGATTTATCTGGGTGATTAGCATTGTCCGAAAGTTACTTTCTTTCTTCAATAATTTTAGTGTTTTTGACTTTGATTCATATGGGTGTTCTTGGATTCTCTCTTTTATATTTATCTCTGTTTGGTCTTCCATCAAAATCTCATTTGAATTTTTTTCTTTTTGGTCGGTTATCTTGAATGGCATCATGGCTTATTGGGTATAGCGAGAAAGTTTGGAACATTGATTAAAAACTATTTTTGATGTTTTGATTATTTGTTGTCAATGTCTGCTCATTGTCATGTTTTTGCTTACTTTAGTTTCTCTGTCCTTCTCTCTGATTGTTATGAGAAGATGGAATTTTTAACCTTTTAAATGAATAATGAACATGACCCAGATTAGCAATTCATCCTAACAGGAATAAGTCTTCATTTTCATGTTTTTCCCTTCTCTCTGTCTCTTTGTTTGATTATTGAGAAAACATGCGATTTTGAACTTGATATGAGAGTTATGAACATGGCCTAAATAAGCATTTCATCCTAGCATGACCCAATTTGTCTCCAAGATTATGTTACTTTACCTCAGTTAACAGTAAGCATTGGATGATGCGTTATTTATTCTTTTTTGCCTTTTTTACTACTGGTATTCATTTTGTCTGATCTCATTACGGTTAATTTAAGCTGACTCTCAATCTGGAATATCAGGAGGCTTGTCATGGGCATAGTTGCTTTATACTAACCAATTTCAATCCGTCAAGCAAGGATGGGCCTGAGATAACGTATGTAAAGTTTGGCTTCTTATGTATTATCAGAAACTTTTTATTTTGCTCTTTTGGTGGGGGATATAGCATGGGATATATGCATCGATTTTGTGTTTTTATTTTTTTGCAAATGATGCATGTTCTTTTAGGATTAAAGGCACAACGGGGGTTGAACTTGCATCTGGCCTTCATTGGTACTTGAAGTACTGGTGCGGTGCTCATATTTCTTGGGACAAGACTGGTGGCGCCCAGATAGCTTCCATCCCCAACCCAGGTTCCCTCCCGCCTGTAAAAGACGAGGGAGTTATGATTCAACGGCCGGTTCCATGGAACTATTACCAAAATGTCGTTACATCCAGTTGTAAGGACCATAGACCTTTAATTTTTTTAACTGTTTTCACTTCTACCAAACTTCACTGCCATATGTTGTTGCAATACATGCGTAAATCATTCAGAGTTTTGGTCTTTTAAACAGAAATGTCATAGGATTGCTAGATTCTTATGAAGTGAGGAAAGTCTACACTCATTGTTACTTAAAATTTTGCAAAAGATGGCATGAAAATACAGTATTCCAAATTCAGTTCATGTGAACCACTTCACATTGGATAATAGTATTGATCTCGATAAATATATGTGGTGTGATATTTTATGCAGATTCCTTTGTTTGGTGGGATTGGGAACGATGGGAGAAAGAGATAGACTGGATGGCTCTTCAAGGGATTAACCTGCCCTTAGCATTTACAGGGCAAGAAACCATTTGGCAGAAAGTTTTCATGGTGAATGACTATTGATTACTCTGATTATTTTGTGATTTCCGGGTGGAATGTACTTACTTTTCTTGCATAACATGCTTGTTAAAGAATTTTGTTAAGTTGTTTCCTAGAAATTCTGTAAGGGAAGTACACTGTTGGTCTCTTGTCTACTTTTTAAGCTTTAGTCTCATTTGACCATGAAATTTTGATTGTAGGATTTTAATATCAGTAAGCAAGATCTAGACGACTTCTTTGGTGGACCTGCATTCCTGGCATGGGCTCGCATGGGAAATTTACATGCGTATGTATCAGATACCTGTAATTTTTCATTTCATTTTGGCCATTTCTTCCATTCGTATTGCCTCACTCTTGCGAATAATGACGCCTCTGGGAAATGGTTCACATCCTTTAGAGTTAGACGTTGAATTGACTAGGGGCTTAATTTGAAATGCAATATTTGACATCTCTCCATTATTGCAAGAGTGAAATCTTCAAATGCTAGTTCTCCTTTGCATGTGCTTTGTTCTGTATAACCTGAAATATATGTTGTTACAGGTGGGGAGGGCCACTATCACAAAATTGGTTGGATAATCAACTGGTTTTGCAAAAACAGATATTATCCCGAATGCTAGAGTTAGGCATGACTCCAGGTAATGTTAAGTTCTGTATTGAACATTCACCTTTGTCTTTTTGGTCTTCCCTAAAATTATTGCTCTGCCTATAAGTCGAATATCATACTATTTTTTATGTCTTTATAAGACTAAGAAGATTCACCCGAAAAAGTTGTTTTCATGACGTGGCTAGTCACATGTGATCTCTTCTTTGTTCCAGTGCTTCCATCATTCTCTGGAAATGTCCCAGCAAGTTTGAAGAAGATACGTCCTTCAGCTAACATAACTAGACTTGGAGACTGGTACCTTTACATATTGTTTACTGACATGATAGACAAACATGTCATCAATTACTTGCGGTCCTCATAACGCCCTTGTAATGATTTGGGATGATGGTCTCCAGAATTCTGTTTTATGAATTTCTTTATGGCATGTTTCATGTATCAGATGTCTCATATTTGAATCATTTTATACTTCCCAGCCTGATTCCGAGTAATGCTCGAAATGAAAATATTTTCCTTTTCATTGAACTCTTTAACTCTCTATATGTCTTAAGATTTCTGTTTCTTGTTCATGTTAGGAACACTGTTAATGGTGATCCTCGTTGGTGTTGTACTTACCTTCTTGATCCTTCGGATCCTTTATTTGTTGAGCTTGGGGTGGCTTTTATTAAACGGCAAATTGAAGGTGTGTTTTATGTCCATTGCTCTGTATGGCTGCTTTCCAATGTAACATTGATGATCTTGTACATTTTCTTCTTGAAATTATAATAACGTGTAACTACATAAATAAATTCCTAACCAGCAATATTTTGAGTTATATCTGATTAGATCAAATTTGTTTTTAAAATAATAATAATACGCACATGAATCTTATTTAATCTTCCAGTTGACTAATTTTTTATGGTTTATATCTTGCATGGAATAATTTCAGAATATGGAGATGTCACAGACATTTACAACTGGTAATTTTTCACATTTTATTTATTCGATGTTTAACTTACTGGACATATTTTTCTTTTCCTGCTTAATTTCCTTTTACAATTAGCAGAACCTGACCACAATATTTCATCATTCTTAACTTGATAGTGAAATGTTAGTTTTGTATCTGGCTCTCTCATTGGATTTTGATACTTTTTATGGTGTAGAACTTTTTAAATACATAATACCATGTTCAATGCAGTGATACATTTAACGAAAATTCTCCACCTACAACTGACCCTGCATACATCTCATTGCTTGGAGCTGCTGTGTATAAAGCAATGTCAGAAGGCGATAAGGATGCTGTTTGGTTAATGCAAGTATGCTTCTTAATTCCTCAATCCACTTCCTTTATCGCTTCTTCCGAAAGACAATATTCTGGTAGAATATATTGTATCCAGTATCCACCAGACTGCCGAATGTTCTACTTGATCACAAATCTCACATGAGACCAAGAAATGTTTTCTTGAAGAGATGGTCATGACAGTTTTTAGCATAAAAAATGAGATGACCAAGATATCTTTTACCATAAATCTCCATAAGTTTAATGTCAGTAAAACTATGGTGCCTGAATTTTATTTATTTATTTATTTATTATTATTTTTTTTTTTTGGCTTTCTTTTGCGTAAAGTCATTTATTGATGATAGTTTTATAATTTTGCAGGGATGGCTCTTTTATTCAGACTCTGCCTTTTGGAAGCCTCCTCAAATGAAAGTATGCACGTGCAAAAAAAAAAAGTGTTAAATGTCCCCAGATTTTTTCATTGCTACTAATGTTATGTGCAATAACATACATGCTTTTTTTTTTCTTTTTTCGGTAAATTTCTTCGATTTAAATTCAACTTGCTGACCTGTGCAGGCTCTTCTACATTCCGTTCCGTTTGGGAAAATGATAGTTCTTGATTTATTTGCTGATGTGAAACCAATATGGAAAACGTCATCTCAATTTTATGGCACTCCTTATGTTTGGTAATTGGCTCTCCAATGATGTCAATATCTCTTGTTAGATGTTCAACAGTTGAAACATCTCCCTTAACTAATTGATTATGTTCCCTTTTTGTTTGCAATACATAATATGAAACTTTTTGCAGTACAACCCGTGTACTTTCCTAAGACTTGGTGAACCTTTAATGTTTACCAGGTGTCTATTGCATAATTTCGGTGGAAATATTGAAATGTATGGCATATTGGACTCCGTTTCATCAGGTCCAGTTGATGCTCGCATCAGTAAGAATTCTACTATGGTATGATAATTGCCTTGTGACAAAATCCTAGCACTGAATTTTTCATTACATCCGATGCATGCATTAATTATAATTTAGAAGTATAAACTGTGAAAGAGACGTTTATTTTTGTTTCTTAAACAATACGTAGTTAACTTGTTAATAACACAACAGGTTGGTGTTGGCATGTGCATGGAAGGAATAGAGCATAACCCGGTTGTTTATGAATTGATGTCCGAAATGGCATTTCGCAGCCAGAAAGTTCAAGTTCAGGTAAATGTGCTAATCTTACCATTCACCTGATCAAGTAGGACTGTCAATTGTAAGTTTTACGCTTGTCAAAACTTATTGAATGCTCTATCATTAGGATTTAACTCTAATTTATTTTAAAAGGAATGGCTGAAGCACTATTCCCGTAGACGCTACGGTAAAGCAGTATATAAAGTTGAGGCAGCTTGGGAAATTCTTTATCGGACGATCTACAATTGTACTGACGGGATTGCTGTATGTTTAACAATAAAGAATTGCTTTTAATAGTTACTTTAGTTGTCAATTACTTGTCATTGTATGGCCAAGTATCATAATTTTAATGATTACTTGTTTCAGGACCATAACACAGACTTTATAGTAAAATTTCCAGACTGGGATCCTCAACCGAGTCATGGATCCAATATTCCAAAACGACACGGGATGCAAATGCTTTTGGGACTAGATGTAAAAAGAAGATTTCTACTCCAAGAAAGTAGCTCTGATTTGCCCCAAGCACATCTATGGTATTCTACTCGGGAGGTGATCGATGCTTTGAAACTGTTTATTGATGCTGGTACTAATTTTGCTGGCAGCCTCACCTATAGGTAAAGCAATTACTAACCTTTTTCTGTTCCAATGTTTCCCTTTTCTTTCTGCATTCATCCCAAATGAATACGCAATTTACCATGTCTTTAAAGGAAAAATAATAATCAATTGCAATTACTATGTAATTGGTTTTATGGAATTCAAATACGCTATAACAGAATCGCCTCCTTAGTTTTTATGTATGTTCTCTGTATGGTAAATTGATGACTTATTAGGGTAAATTAGTTTCTAATTGAGCATATCATCATGGCAGATATGACTTGGTTGACTTGACACGGCAGGCGCTGTCAAAGCTCACAAACCAAGCTTATATCAACGCGGTGATTGCTTTCCGAGAGAAGGATGTGAATGCTTATAGATACCATAGCCAGAAGTTTGTTCAACTCATAAAGGATATTGACGTTCTTCTTGCTTCTGACGATAATTTCTTGCTCGGAACCTGGCTTGAAAGTGCAAAGAAGCTGGCTGTTAATCCTCGTGAAAGGCGACAGGTAAGGGCAATTAATTATTTTTTCTTGGGGTTCACTTTTAGTACATAAAAATTGCTTTGTAGCTAGCAATAACTAATTTGTGTCATGAATTTAGACGTACCAACTTTGTCTCAGCAAAGCCTTAGTTATGAGATTAACCACATGTTTTCCTTTTACACTTTTCCGTTTTCTACATTTTGCTTGGATTATACTTTTAGAGCATTAAATTTTCATTTTTTTTTTAATTTTGATTTACTTGTAAATTGTAATGTGATTTGACAATCTAAAGCCTCCATAGCTGGTAGTACATTCGTTTATACCTTACCACAAAACTCTCCGAAAGATAATTGATTTTAATGTCCTTCTGCAGTACGAATGGAACGCGAGAACGCAGGTGACAATGTGGTATGATACCACAAAAACTAATCAGAGCAAGCTTCATGACTACGGTAATATCAAATATGCTCATGTTGTGGCTCTATGGTTACCTCAATTCTCATGATTTGTATCTCAAACTTGCTTCATATTTTGTCCTTGTCGTCAGCAAATAAGTTCTGGAGCGGGCTGCTAGAAAGCTACTATCTACCGCGAGCTTCATCCTATTTCAACCTCCTCTCGAGAAGCTTGACAGAAAATGAAAACTTCGAGTTGGAGGATTGGAGAAGAGAATGGATACTATATTCAAATAATTGGCAAGAAGGGACAGGAATTTATCCAGTGAAGGCCAAAGGAGATGCCCTTGCCATCTCTAAATTGTTGTTTAAAAAATATTTCAGTTGAAAAGCTGGCTGATTTACCTTCAAATACTACTACAATTTGACTTTTGAACCCTTCAAAAATTTTGGGGTATTTATGTTCGATTTTTATTGAAATTTATCTTCCACGTGCATAAAAAGGAAACCGTTGAATATCGAGAAAGCGAAACTAGAGATTAAACCAGTTTTTTAAATCATCCATGAATTGGTTTCATTTTTCTTATTCCAATTCAAATCAACTTAATAATGAAGATGCATTACCTTTTAAAACCTTCTTCTTCTTCTTTTTTATTTTTTTGTTGGCATATTTATAAAAAGTTAAAAGTATTTATTTCAAATTGGCATATTTATGGCACAATCAGGTTTTTTTTTTATTGTCATATTTATGATAGAATCATGTCCTTTATATTAATTTTTCTTAATCGTTTATCTGAGGCCTATTTTGCCATCATCAATCCAAAACTTCAATAGCCGAAACTAGAGCGGAATCTAAAGGGGAGGTAACGGGACTCAAACCCGGATGTACAAAAGGGATATGCCTAGTAAAGATATCGTGACCATTTGTCATCCTATCCACCTTGCCCGTGTCAACGAGTTATGTGATTGCAAATTAATAAATTGGATAGTGGTAAATCAATTGTATACATGATCTGACGATTTTGTCAAAATTGATGTACGATTTACCCAAAGAAAATCAATAATTTACCAAGAAAAGTCAATTAATGATTTACACCAGTTTTTTTTTTTTTTTTTTTTCCAGAAAGGACGTTTATTTATAATTAAAAAAAAAAGGCGTTAGTCTCTGGGGAAATTCTTACTCCAGTCATTTTTGTTTAGTAAGCCTCCTTGTTGAACGAAACATTCAAATTGTGTCGTATTTTAGCTCCCAGAAGTTCATTAGTTATGTAGGTTCATTTATAAGGCAAAAATTGGTAGTTCCCAGAAGTGCATCAAATCTGATCTATCCTTTACTCAAATACAATGTCTGGAGAGAATTTACACCAAAGAATAATGATACAAGTGATTAAAAATATATACACACATATATATATATATATATATGAATGGTACGACTTACCCTTCAAAGCTGCAGGGGACGTGAACAAGGAAACTCAACAAAGGGTAGTAAGAATCTTCCCACACAACTATCGGTCTCGTTCTTGCGAGTGGAGACAAGGACAAGAGATTGTCACGATGTTTTATTTTCGAGCTGCACAATTTTATATTAGCTCCATTAGGAGAGGGTCCCCAGCCGCCATGAGTCTTATCAGGTCCAGGAAATCCTTCTCATTGGACACGGTCCACGGGTAAATAGCCGGTACTTGCGCAGAATAATATGAGGTGGACGAGTTACTGGACAATATCTCTGGCTTGTAGATCATTTTGGTGAAGATGGAATCGAATTGTTGGGGCAAATCCATTGCCGTGAAAAACATCGGAATTGCGACCTTGTGGTGAATTTTGAAATTGCCCACAAGGCCTACGAGATCTACAAAGTCACCAACAAAACGCCGAGGAATGTAGAACACCTCTGAATTACAGATTATAAGACTCCGGTCGCTTGTGCTACTTGCCTTGTAGCTGACCTGAAGGTGAACCGGCATAGTGCTCACAACTTTCTTTACCATGTCGGCTTGTTTTGAAAACCACATTGAATCCTTACCATTGATTGGGACTGTAGTACAAGATTGAGGCACCTAAAACAGGTAAAAAGATCAGGCCTTGCTCATTCAGAAGCCGTAATTAGGTGCTTGAGATTTTCATTACCTTGTCAGTGATCCATAGCTTGGATTTGTCAGCTTGTTGTAAGTTCCAGTAGTTTAGAATCGTATTGTCCTGAAGAAACAAGAACCCCTCCGCAGTAGTAAATCTGTCAAATATCTTTGGCAGATACCTGTATGCCGATTATAACATACGTAATTAGAGGTAATTTGTCAATTTATCGAATTATATAAACAATTTCTTTAAGATTAAGATGAAAATCTTGTATAACTGCTAAAAAATGATCTCCACTTGAAGGAAAAACATGAAACTATAAAGCGCAATCCAGTGACATGCATATGTTCTTTTTTTCTTTACTAAAGTATATTTAAATAACTTGTCAAGAACATAATAGGTTGGTTTGGCATGCGCATGAAGGAATAAAGCACAATCCGATTATTTATGAATTGATGTCTGAACTCACATTTCATAGTGAATGTGTGGTTGTGGCATAGCCTAGCAGTAACCCCCACGCCCCAAAATTCAAAAAAAATAAAAAATAAAAAATAAAAATAAAGCAGCTATATGAAATGGCGTTGGAACTTTTGACAGGGAAACTAGGCAATAGGAACAGGAAAAAAAAAAGGAGGAAAAATGTTAAGATTTCATCAAAGATGGTATTGTCAGCAGAAAACTTACTTGTATACTTCGTCTGATGAAGCTTGCTCCACAACAAAATCTGCATTAGCCTTATCAGACAAGATCACCACAGTTTTAAATATCCGGCCATAAAGCAATCTCCACTCTAAGGCAGTTCCTTCCACAGACCCACTCACAAACATGATCAGCACAATGTTACCAAAATTCTTCTTCCAGCGAACCAAGTTCCCTATCTCAAAATTCACCATCTCCGATTCTTCTACTCCAAGATGCACGGAAGGCAGTTTTCGAGGAACAAACTCCTTCAAATCCGCATGGCTGATAGTTGTTCTAGCCTCACCCAACCCTACTGCCTTCAACCTCGGTTGTTTGTACCCAACAGCAATCAAGTCCTCAAGCCAGGCTGCAGTTAACTTCACGTCCAGCTCAGTCCAAAACCCTTCTTTTGCCACTGAAAAACTCAAGTCCAAGATTTTCTCAAACAACTTGTGCTTATCAGATTTCCAAGAAACCAAAAACTTGATTAACCGACCGACATTCACATGAAGATCCTTCTCCTCCACAAATGGGTACGTTTCGGTCTTGTCCTCTCTGTATAGTGTGGGAGGATAAACCACAACAGAACCACCAACTTCCCACAAAATCCTCTGCGCCCAATAACCTCGAAGCACATCAGAAGCCATCGAACTAACCGAAACTGGAAGCATCAAACCCCAAAATGCATTGTAGTGAAACAAAGTATTGAAAGAATTAAGTGGCACCATAACACCTTGAGGTAAACCGACTTTCGGGGCATGCCCATCAAACCGAATATCAAAAGCTTCAGAACCCAACTTTCTAGTGAAATAAAAGACAGAATCCACATCAGGCAATCCATTACACAAACCCTGCTGAACATATTGCATTCCACCAAATACTACATTGTAAAATTCCTCATGCCAAATCTCACCAACACTCTCTAAAGGCAATCCCCTCGGCCAAACCGAGCGTTGCCCGAAATGAACGTACGGATTAACAACAGTTCTATTCACATTAATCTTCCTACTGTACTGCAAAATCCTCTCTTGCATCACATCCACATTGTCTAATTTCAAATCGAAATGCTTACCGAGATCCCCGCCGATGATTTCCCCGCGATTATCGCCATCGAATATCATCTTCGCGCCGTGCTGGATTGCGAAAAGGTAACCGACACTCTTCCTAACGTAGGAATCATAAGGGAGGTGATCCAAAACCCGAAAACCCAATGTAGCTTGTTGCTCCAAGGACAAGAAAATCACACCCTTGAGGCTCCAATCCGAGGGGGTCTTGGAATTGCCAATGGCTACGACTTGCCAATACCCTTTGGACTTAACGAGTTTTCGAAGCGAATCGGAGGGGTAATCGAAGACGGAGACGACGATCCAGCGGTCGGATCGGAAGGAAGAGTAAGGCGAGGAGTTATCTGAAATGGGTTGAATTGAATTGAAGTCGATTTTTGGGAAATGGAGAGGGAAAGTGGAGGTCTTGGAGTGGGATTTGAAGCAGAAGAAAGTGGGGGAGGAGGAGTTGGAGTTGGTGAGGAGGAAGATGAAGAGGGCGGCGATGGAGAGGAAAATGAGGGAAATGGCGGCGAGTCTGAGGAGAGAAAAGGAGGAGACATGTTTGGAGAATCCGAGGTTGTTTTTGTGTGGAGGGGAGAAGTGGTCGGAGAGTTTGTGTTTTTTGGATGTTGGGTGGTCTTGTTGGACCAACATTGTTTCGGATGTGTGTGTGTGTGTGTGTATATGTATGTGTATATCTATATAGTTCAAGTAATGTTTTGGTTCGAGTTAGAGTTTAATGAGTTTTTCTGTTGTTGCAGAAGAAACTTTGGAGGACTCGAACTGAGCTTTGTCTGTCTGTGTTCTTCACTCTAAACTAAGTTGCCGACAGAAATTATGTCAAAAACATCGTTACTCAAAATAAATAAAAAATAAATAAAACATTTTTTAATTTTTAAAAATACCAATCCAATTATTGAGAAATATTACAACTAATAATTTACATATCAGAATCTTCTTAATTAAATACCAAGTTTTTTTTTTTTTTTTTTGGAGACTAAACACCAACTTTTTTTTACAAGACATAAATAAATAATATTTTTCTAAAAATATTTACGCTGAATAGTATATTGTATATAAATTTTTAAGGTACTTCAGTAAATAATTTATTGAATCTGCGGGAAAATTAATTCATAAAAACTATTTTTTAGGAAATTCATAAAAATTCTTTTAAATAACTCAAAGTACTCAATTTTGTTAGAAAATAGACAATTCCCATATCCAAACCACTTTTTTTTTTTTTTAATAAAAACTATATATTGATGTATATGGAAACGACACCGTTTTGGCTAGGAAAGATTTATAGCAGTGTTTCCTTTCTTTCTTTACCACTAACATCGATTCATGTGTGAGCTGCCGGAACACCAACATTGCATCTCTCTCTCTCTCTCTCTCTAAAAATCCTTCCTTCGTACACAAAGCAGAAGAAAGCCCAGATCTTTACACACCCCCACTTTAGAAGAGGACCCGGATTAGTGAGCACCTGATCCTGTTGTAGTCGACCATTCAGGTTTGTGGGTTTTCGCCTCGCCCTTTTTTCGGGTTTCGTTTTTGGATTTGTGTTTCGGACCTGTCTAAGAAATTTTTTTTTTTTTTTTCTCAATGTTGTAAAAGATTATTCCTGTTTTATGTTAATTATGTTAGGAATTATTTGTTCCCCAGGTGTAGTTAATATGTACAGATCATGGATGGGTTTTTTATGATTTTCTGTTTGTGCTCAGCTCAGATTATACTTTTTGGATTTTTCCTGGATTTTAGATCCTTATTGTTCGATTGAATAAACTTTGTGTTTCATTTGGAGAAAAGCATGTTTTTTTCTCTCTTTTGTTTTGTTTTTCCTAATAGAATCTGATTCTAGTAACTTTGTTATCTCTGTTTGGGACACCGTTGAAATTGAAAATTTTGGATTTGAAATTAGAATCTAAAATGAATGGGTGTTTAGGGTAAGAAAGATGAACGTGGTGTAAATTTTTAAAATGGTGAAAAGCTGAATTTGGATATGAAGTTAACCTAATTTTTTAGATTCAAAGCGGTGTGTCAAACGCACTGGCTTCATTCGGTACACCGTCTTAAATTGAAAGACTCGATTTGAATTGAGAATCTAAAGTTAATGAGTGTTTAGGAGGATAACAAATGATTTTGATGTAAATTTCAAAAAAGTGGAAAAAATGAATCTGGATTTGAGTGAATTTTTTTTTTTTTTTTTTTTTTCACTGGAAATGGTGTGCCAAACACACACTTGTGTTAGTGTCATGGGCTCTTATTTGAACGGTGACATCGGTGTCCCCTATATTTCAAATTTAACCTCATTTCCCAACTTCTCAGTTCTACCCCAGCCACTGTGAAGCCCTAAAATCCTTTTGTGCTGTTGTTGGGATATCCACCATGATCCTGGTTCAAGGAGAAGAAGCGTTGGAGTTGTTCAAGAGATGCTCACCACCCGTCTATGACGGATCTCTGCAGGAGTACGCTTTAAAGGAGTTCCTGAACAGTACGCTTCAGTTCTTTAAATGCATGTGGATTGTGCCTTCGGAGATTGTAACCCTAGCTGTAGCACAGTCTGAGGGAACAGCAGCCCTTTGGTGGAAGTCCAAGAACCTAGATGCAGCGAACACCACGTGGGCTTACTTTGTTGAAGCCATCACTGACCATTTCGATCGCCAAGTAAAGATGCGTTGCTTCTCTGAGCGAGTCAGCAGCTGGAGCTATGAGCCGGGGGAGTGAGTAGCTTCTTACACACCAATTCCGCACTGAGCTCCTCCCAGCTCATCCTGTAATAACATCCGCACATTGGCAGATGAAGACTTACTGGGAGGCACTACCCCATGCGTTGAAGACCCGAATGCGAGCGCCAGATTCCTATAAGATTATCGAGTTGATGATGTGTGATGCCTTCCGTGCTGAGACAGCGATCGCTAGAGAGGATGAGGAGCACCAGCAGAGAGCAAATGCTAGCCTCGACCACGTAAACGGAGAAGGACCCGTATGAGCTATTGGATTAGGATTCAGGGGCTATCTTTTTGTATATAGCTGTGTTATGATGTGATTTCGTTTCCTAGTATATGGGAATGGTTTATGAAATTGAAATGAAAAGTATTTATACATTTAGACCAACTCAAAAGATAGCAACTTATTCGAGTATTTACACTATTGTTGTAATGTGAAAATTTACACCTTTTCATACTTGGAGTATGCCTTGGAAGTATCACAACCTCCCCCTTATTTTTTCCAAACAAGTTTCCACTATTTTAGACTTTTTTTTTTTTTTTTGTGAAACAAATATCATATGGAGTTTTAAGTAAGTATAAAATTCTAAAATGATTATAAGTAAAAATTTGATAGGATTTTTTATTTTTTAACATACAGCTGAATCCTTGTAAGTTTAAACTTCTATACTATAACGACTGGCATTAGTCTTCCTCTGATCCTTTCGTGTTGTTGTTGGATGGAAGCCATTTGCACTTGCATATTGTCGTTTGCACTATATTAAATATATATATATATATATATATAGAGAGAGAGAGAGACACGAGAGCTCACATATATGGCAGTGAGTTTTTACTGGACGTGAACGGCAGCTCTCATTTTGGCTGTTGGATGTAAAATTGAGGGAGGTGACGAAAGGGAGAGTGATAAAGAGACAGAGAAGCTGGGATGCAACCTAGAGAGCTCTTGGTTGCCGGAGAAAGCATTGCTGGAAGAGAGAGAGAGAGAGAGAGAGTTGCAGGATAACAAGTCAAATTCAATTTTTTTTTTTTTTTCAATTCGAATCAATGTTCTAAACTAGCGTTAATTACTATTGGATTTTTTAACACATGGATTAATGATGGTCATTGATCAAGATAGACACTCCAAACTTGATCAGCCCCATGCTCGGATTTGACAGTGACTATGATGCTTTTATCATCATTGTTAACTCAGCATCTCAATTTAAATATTTTATTCTTAAATTTAATGTGTGTTTGCACTTGCTTACAATCTAAGGGGGTGTTTGGTGTTTGAGTTTGAGTTAAGATTTTTAAGTTTCAATAATAATTTTTGTTGACTTTTTCAGAAAAGACAAAAAAATTTTTCAGAAAAAGACAAAAATTGAGTTGAAAAATTTGAATTTGAGTTAAGGAACCAAACACCCCCTAATTAATATTTAAAAAGGACAAAGCAACGGTAAACAATAGATGACATGATCCGGGTCAACATATGATGACGAGGTAATGATTTTTATAACAATTAAAATGCAGTAGAAGTTGTTAAAATTTTTAGATATGTTCAAGAATCTAGACTAAATTAAAATAATAATAAAAAATAAAAAAAAGTCACGTGATAGTGATTAGACTGTCACGTGATTTGTAACAGATATGTGATGTGGCAACCTTGGAAGAGTGACCAAAACTCACTAATCAAGAGTCATTGACTCTTCTTTTTTATTTATTAATTTTTTTTTAAGTTAAAATTGGAAATGGAAAAAACCTGATTTTCTTATTACGATCGGTGGTGGGGGCTTGGTGACAACGAAGGGCTATTTAGAGCTTTCACTTCTATATTCGAACCGTAATGCACGCAGAGTCTAGCCTTTGGTAAGAAAGATTATGTGTTATCTGCTCTTGAACCTTGAGATATGCTAGGAATGGGGGAGCGAGGACTCCACCTATCCCTCTTTTATTATTTTTTATTTTTTATTTAAAAATACACACTTTATTTTCGTTTTAGTATTTAATAATTCAAATTAGTTTAAAATTTGTAAAAAAGAATAATGAAGCACAAAAATATTGATGTTGGTGACATTATAATATTGGTTAAGATTTATTAGTATGGTTGTAATAGTAATTTTGAAGTTTATTTAAATATGGAAAAAAAAAAAAAAAGCATAGTACCCGTCTTTTTTATTTTAATTTTTTGAGATACCTGTTTGGAACAATGATTGGAGTTGGAGTTATGTAAGTTGTGATTGTAATACGTGTTTGATTGAAGTGTGAATCATAAATGAGCTGTAATATAAACAATAGTATAACAATTAAAATGTGTTCCGAAAACGATGGAATATGAACTTTGTTTAGTCCTCTCGTAATTCTATGATATTAAAAAAAATTCATTTCGACTTAAAATAAGGTAATTATAGACTTTTAAATAAATTTGATTACTTTGAAAGTGGAAGAAAGAAAATAAGATGTAAATCTTAAAGTTCTGGAGTTGAGTTGTAAAATTTCGTTTGCAACAATGTTCCAAACGATCCCTAATTTAGGATCTCTAGTGGTAGCAACAACGACGATGACAATAATAAATGATAATAATAAACAAATGAAGATAAAAAAAATACAAGAAAACCCCTGACTAATTAGTCACTTGCTAGATAACAATTTTGAGGATTGATTTTCTCCTTTCATTTTTTATTCGCTATTTTCCTAGACTGCACTAAGTTAGCATTCTTTATTTAATATCTATATACATGAAATAATCTTAAAAAAATTCAAAATACAAGAAAATCGACTACAGAAATTCTACAAGCATGATTGCAGGTACAAGAACAAGGAAAAATGTCATAAATTCCCTATGAACTTTTTTATTAGTGTCAATATATCCTCGAATTATGAAATGTATCTAGTATACCCTTTGAACTTTAACATGTATGTCAAGTTGTCCCCCAACCTCCAACAAAGCAAATACAAAATCAACGAATTTTAGCTATTTTCCCATGCAGTACGTAGTACTTATGGGACTTAGTTCATGTGTTTTAATAATTGCATCACTCAATTACGTTGTAATATTAAACAGATTTGTGTAATAAATAAGCAATTGTTTGGATTTCTACAAGGCTAGACCCATGTGTAGCATGGATTTTATATATATATATATATATATATATATATATAAATATATAAAGAAGAATGTGAGTTACATGTGCACAATTAAAAAACAAAAAACAAAAAACAAAACAAAACAAAAAAGAAAAAACCAGTGACCGATTTTTTTATTTAATGATATTGAAATTGCTATGCATGTTCAACTTTCTTTGTGGCTTGGGAGACTTGTTGCCTGCCTACAAAAAGAAAGAAAGAAAAAAAAACGGTGGCCTTGATGTTTATAGCATGAAAACTATAAATACAACATTCTAATTAAATTCAACAAAAAAAAAAAAAAAAAAAAAAAAAAAAAAAAAAAAAACCTTTTAATTAAATTCACTCACTTGAAGGGGAAATTTTTGTAAAGGAGGAGTCATCTGAAGGCTAAGTTGATATTCATACACCAATGAGAGTGGTGGTATTGTGGTAAAGGATATATTATTCAGGTCAGACTCGAGTTGTGGCGCATGTATTAATGTCTAGTTTTTGGCAAAAAAATAGACAATGTATTGTGTGCTCTTAAAGCCCGAGTCTGCAAGCTATTGAAAACTTAAAGTTAAGATCCTTGTTATCCCACCAGTAGTGGACTCACCCAATAATCATTAAGATGTACGATGTGAGGACATCATCAATCTTCTTTTCTTCTTAAAATGAAAATTGATATTCTGAAATGCTTGACATCACTTTTGTTCTCTCATCATTCATTAGTATCTGTATAGGCAAAATGCTAAAACAACGTACAAAGAGTGATGGTGGATGACTTAAAAAAGAAAAAAAAAAATAAAGGTCTTAAGGAAGGAATTTGTTTTTGTTGACGACTCCCAAGTCCCACCCACCAGCATATACGTATAGTAGAATAACATACAAACGGTAGTACTCCTTGAAATCCAATGGTTTTCACAGTATTGACATCAAATCCAACCTTGATGTCAACCTTCAACAAAGAGTATTAATCTCCGCTACTCACAAAAAAAAAAAATATATATATATATATATATATATATATATATGAGGGGTGAAGATTATTAGAAAAGTTAGTATGTTAATAGTTTTCTCTTTTATCCGTTTTCATTTTTTCAGGACTTATTTACTTGACTCATTTTTTTCATAAATATATCAAAACACAACTCTCTTTTCTTATCCTAAATTACCAATCTCTTTAAAAATACAATCAAATGCAAATTTAAAAACAATCTCAGCACATTCTTGATAAATTGTTATTTCCATTTTCATGCTCAAAATAAAACCATTTTCAAAATTCTCTCACTCTCATTGTTTTTCTCATGTACAGATTCTGACAAATGGCAAGTGCAAAAGAAAGGTTCACATAGTGGTGGTGGGCGACAACAAAGTGAGGAGGATATCTGCATCGACACTTTACAGACCGTCGTCGGAAACAATTGTGAAGCCAGTTGTGGACGACTCCCGCCCACCAACAAACCATGGAATGACCAACAAGCAATCCTTGAAAGCCAAAGTTTTTCGCGTGATTGATATCAAATCTAGCCTTCAACAAATGACCATGGTTTCCAACATTCTAAAGGACTGTTCCTTAACTATCTGGACCTCCAAAAAGTACCAGTACTTTTAAATATTTCTGAAATTAGTATGTCATATATGTTGAATAAACTTTCGTGTGTGATGAGAGTTTTAGTAGGTGCCAACTCTGTTAGTATTGTGATGTCAGTGTTTGTTCTCTATCTTTCTTTTGCATGCTGAGCATGCTAAAGATATGATTAATATATGTATAACTTTTGCTTCATGGTGGCGAAATTTCCTCGCTTTAATGCTTTGTACATATTTGTAAGTTTTGGATTCAACTAATTTATCCTCTCATTCTTGTCCACTTTCATTTTCCTTTACTATTACCTCATTTCACATAAGTTACAAGTTTTTTTATTTTATTTTATTTTACAAGGAAGCATTCAACATAAGTAAATAGTAATAAATAATAAACTTAAGTAAATTATCTATTTACTAGAAGTAAATAAATCTTGTCCACTTTCATTCTCTATTTACTAAAAGTAAATAAATTATCCTTTATCCTCTCATTCTTGTCCATTTTCAATTTTCATCACTTATACCATGACATGTCAATTAAATACCATAACAATTAAATATCATGTCACATAAGTAGAAGTGATTTTTTTTTTTTTAAGGAAGCAGTCAACATAAGTAAATAGTAATAAATAATAAATTAACTAAGTAAATTATTTATTTATTGGAAGTAAATAAATTATTCACCTAAAAAATTTGCTATAAACAACTATTTAATCCAAATATTTTTTTTTTTCAAATCTACTATTTACTTCAATTATTTACCATAAAATGCTATTCACTTCATTCTCCCTATAGTTAAACTAGCAGAAGACGTGCCTACAAACGTGATTAGTTGCTTGATGTCTGTTATAACATATAAAATGAGATAGTAATGATTTGATACAGAATTCTGTAAGCAAAAAAACATTAACAAAAACAAAAACAAAAACAAACAAAAATCTCCTTCTTTTGATATTACTGAACGCTTTATTATATGTCGTTTAATAACATTTATTGAGAAGAAGAAGAAGAAGACGAGAGAGAAGGCATTTATCTTAACAATCAAAAAGTTTGTTTATCAAAAAATGTATATCGGTTGATGTGTCATCATTCTCACTATACAATGATTCTCACTATACAATGACAAGGTTAAACGTCTCCACTCAAAAAAACCGTATAATTTGGAAATTATCATTTCGAAAAATAATCAATAACTTTGAATACACAATCACAATGTTTGTTTATCAAATTTTATTGATCGGTTGATGTGTCATCATCCTCACTATACAATGAAAAGGGTCAATGTCTCCACTCAATTTAGTAAAGGAAAACAGTACCTATATCGTGGTGTAGATACAAGACCATCCCCTCCATAGCCCCTCGTTCCAAAAGAGTAGTATCAGAACCAGTAAACGAAAAAATTGCTACAACGAAAGTGCATAAAATTATCTTAGAACCTAGCACATAAGTATGCACATTACATGTTTTTTTATAAAACACTTGTAGTTAATAAGAAGCATTCATAGAAGGTTTGCACACACAAAAAAAAGGGAAAAAAAAAAAAGAAAGAAAGAAACAGCCATACACAGAAGCAAAATTCATGTTATCCCACAGGACAAGAAAAGATTATTAGCAGATATCTAAGGCTCCGTTTGGTTCGCAAGTTTGAGTTGATATTTTGAAGTTGAGTTTGAGTTAAGTGTAGTTGAGAATAAAAGATTTGTGTTTGGGAGAAAGTATGAGTTAAAAAGTTGAGTTTGAGTTGAGTGTTTGGATAGAAAAAAGTTGGAGATAAAAGTTTAAAAAAAACAAGGGCCCTGTTTGGATGGTCAAAAAATGCGATTAACAAATTTTTCGTCTATTTTAACTTTCTGTTATAGTTTTTAGTGATTGTTAGATTCACAAACTTACATCATAATTTCCAAACTGTTTGTAAAAGTTATTCCCAAAAATAATTTCTTTTTTTCTCAAAGGTCTAAAAAATCGCCGGCTTGAACTTAAAAATTTCAACTCAAACTCATGACACAAACGCCTTAAAAAAACGCACAGAAAAGCAATTCAACATTTAATACTAAGCATACAAATTGAAATAAAATTTTGCAATTGTCATTAAGTACAAAATTAATACACACATAAACAAAACCAACAAACAGTGCGTACGTGTTCATTAACATAAAAGCTCCTACAAATCAATAATTACAATCATTATCTGTCCCAATTAGATATAAACGATTATTCATTTTACGTTTGCTTATACCATGGTGCTACTTGATATCTTTCCCACATCTCATTTGCTATGTGGTCTCTCATCCCATTCATTGCTTCCCTACTCGGGTCATGTTGGTGTGATCCTGTACTAGGCCCAGTTCCATCGATCCCGTCGTTAAACACGTAGTCCGCGTTAACATCGACATTACCTCGTACAGGCACAGAATCTGCTACATACTGCTCAAGAATGGGATCCCCCACCTGCACCATTCTTATGAAATTATGGACAACCGCACACGCCACGGGGATCATTTCTGCTTATCCATCGAATAGTTGTTTACGCCTTTCAGTATTTTAAACCGTGCCTTCCAGACATCGAATGTGCACTCGATACAGTTCCGTAGCGATGAATGTGTATAGTTAAACACTTCACGGCGGTTGCCTAGCCTGTCACGACGTCTTCGAAATTTCGGTATATGATACGTCTCGCGTCGATATGGGCTCAGGAAACAATCCTTATTTGCGTATCCTGAATCTACCAAGTAAAATTTACCTGCAAAAGTAATCTCATAATATTCATACACAATTATCATTTATTTAACGTACTTATTATATGACAACTACAAAATATTAAATTAGTTTAATAGTTGAGTTACCGGGTGGAGGTAACGGGAATCCATGGAATGCTATCGCCTCTTCCAACATTCTCGCATCATGGCAAGATCCCTCATATCCCGCCAATATGTATGTGAACAACATATCAAATGAACATGCTGCTAATACATTCTGCGAGTGATATCCCTTGCGATTTATCCAAGCGTCTGCATTCTCACGACGAGGGGCACATGGGATGTGCGTACCATCTATAGCGCCTACACAACCCTGCAGCGAAACGTTCTAAAGTATTTAATACGCGTACCATCATTAATATAAAAACTTTATTTTTCCTTACTTAACTTTCGTATGCATTATGATAATATAGCATAGAACACTTACATCAAACCATGGCCGATATTTTTTTGAATTCTCCATAATCAAATTCTGAATCGATGTGTAGTCGGCGGGTCTTATAAATTCATCCTTTAGCGAGCATATAACCTGCAACACTTTATAGAACCAGCGTGAAGTTGTCTTGACGGAGTGTTGGAACAAATACGAAATGTGCCTGTTAGTTTCGCCGCGTGCACAAATCGCTAAAAATATGAACAACTGCTCGTTCACATTCATGTTGCGAGTTGTCTTCAATAACCCCCGAGAAGCTAACAGGTTACTTAGCGATCTGAACGTTTCAGCTTTCATACTTATCATTCCTTGTATTATTTCTTCATGCCCATTTAACAACTCTTCAACTCGCATGCTCCCAGTTAGTGTTGAGTTATGCATTGGTTGTGACTGTCTTCGGGTGTTTAATCGGTGCCCAGCCACTGCGACCACTGCCCTAGCCAAAACACGGTTACGGTTACGGTTATAATTCCTACGATTGTTAGCCACGTTATCATAGTACGCATCATTTTGTTCGTCATCGGATGCGAAATTAGCGCCGTCCATTTTGAGCGTAAACCGATATCCCTCCTAAAAAAATTTCACCTGTTCTAGGTTTTAAGAGAATTGTTAGCAAATCCCAAATAACTTTTTTATTTATGCATGATGTCATCGCACCGTTCCGGTCATGAATTGAATGGTAATTACTTTTTAATAAGTTAAAATGTATATCCAATCACAAATTAATAAGTAAAAAATATCCACAAACACACTCAAAACGGAAAAAAAAAAAATAAATAAAGTTAATCCAGTCACAATTTATAAAGTTAAAAATATCCATAAACTGAAAAAAATAGGAATAAAAATTAAATGTTGATCCAGTCACAAATTAATAAGTAAAAAAACACCATAAACTACAAAAAATTGAAAAAAAAAAATTTAGGTCAAACACGAAAATCATTCAGGGGGCCCCGGGGATTGAACAACGGTTGCAATAATTTCCCACCTATCGACCTCGGGCAGCCGATGGAACGTCCGTTGGAGCCGTGGATGAGCGTCCAGGTAGTGCCACATTCGACACCGGTGATTAGGTGGAACGCCCATCTCTGTCATAATGCTCATACACATGAACATGTAATCCGGTGGGCTTGCGGTCTCGTTATTCTGGGCCGATTGGGACTCGTTACGGAAATGAGTCACTATTTACTGCATTGCTAGGAAGGTCATCTCATCCGTTTCGTCTCTTTGCTTCCTCTTACCAGAATTTGTCCTAGACCGCGACGGGCCTGCATCGGCTCCAACTCTAATGTTGTTACAATGTCGCGCACCCGTGGTTGGCGTGACATCATCTTCTAATCCCGGCTGGGTTCCATATTCATCCATCATTGGAGAATAATCGCCGTACAGAGTACTATTAGCAGGCATTGTGACAGATCCATAACCCGAGGTACCGACAGCGTGATTTTTGTCGAAGACATTAAAATAAAGCTCCTTGTTCCGCAGGCCCTCGTAGCGTAGATGGTTGCACTCTTTATGAACCTGCAAACATGCTTTTAACTTAGTATAAGTTAAATCATCGCGTGCTATAACAAAACAACATTCGTGCGTAATTGTTAGAAATTGATGTTACCGCTATAAAGTTATGCCACGCTTCGTCAGAGCATACCACCCAATCCGTCGTCGAATCGTACCCAAGGCCGGTTTGGGTTTGCAATGCCTTCCAGCCGTTATATATTTTCTTCATTCTTTCTTTCTTTTGATACAATGTCATTCCGTGTGCTGGTACGCCGCCAAACTCAGCGTTAAACTGCACGGCCCAAAGTTCCAGAGTGGCTTTAGGGGGGTTTTTACCCCCACTGCATTGCATGTACTCATCAAGTTGAAGAATGAATTTTCTTTCTTTCGCAGCGTCCCAAAAATAATGATCTCCCGATGCTTTGCGCGGCATCTCCTTAGGAAAGCGATAACCAAACAAATAAAACTAATTTAAATAAAACGATCCTTTTTTTGGAAGAATTGGCTCAGTATAAATTGAGTAAGACATATAATCTGAGGCATGTCAAATAATAGACACCAAATCAGCTACCATGGCATATAAACCATGTTTTTGGGTTCTAACTTGCTTATGAGTACCACTACCCATAGTTATGGCCCATAAAACCAAACTAGTGGTTAGATACCGGTAACTGACTACGCATATCGGGTAAATGACTCACCAGTCAGACTATAATACAAAATTTGAAATGTGTTGTATACATCATCGCCAATATGAAATAAAAGTGAACGAACACCTTTACAAGTGCAAAACGTTTGTAAATGGAAATCAAAACAAGGCCTATGTAGCACATGGAGAATGTAGTACCTCAAACAACATTTACAAGTGCAACAATGGGATAAATGGAGATAAAAACATGTTCATGGCATAAAATGGGGATTCTAATACCACAAACAGTGCATACAAGGGGGAAAAATTGGCTTTTAGCACATCAAACGGGCATATGCAGTAAATGGCAAATATGTTAACTAACATCAATTTAAAGTGCCCAAAATGGCTACATGGATAGCAACAAAGGGCAATGGCTGCAAATGGCAAATATAATACCTCATACAAACATTGTAAGTGCAGAACATGGCTAAATGGAGAGCAACACAGGGCAATGGCTGCAAATGGGTTGCCAAGTACCTCATACAGCAAAGCCAAACACCGGCCATGGGTAAATGGATAGCAACACTGGGTGATATGAACAACTGCCAATTATAATACCTCAAGCAAACATTTTAAGTGTAAAAAATGGCTAAATGGAGAGCAACACAGGGCAATGGCATGGACTCGGGTTGACTAGTACATCAAACAGCAAAGCCAAACACCAAAAATGTCAAACGGGGATAGCAACAAAGGGCAATGGCAGGAAATGGGCACCGGATTACCTCAAACATCAATTTAAAGTGACAAAAAAAGGCTAAATGGAGAACAAAACTGTCCAATGGCCACCAATGGGACGGCCGGTACCTCAAACAGCAAAGTCAAACACCAAAAATGGCTAAATGGATAGCAACAAAGGGCAATGGCAGCAAATGGGCACCGGATTACCTCAAACATAAATTTAAAGTGACAAAAAGGCTAAACGGAGAACAAAACTGGGCAATGGCAACAAATGGGATGGCCAGTACCTCAAACAGCAAAGCCAAACACCAAAAATGGCTAAATGGATAGCAACAAAGGGCAATGACAGCAAATGGGCACCGGATTACCTCAAACATCAATTTAAAGTGAGAAAAAAGGCTAAACGGAGAACAAAACTGGGAAATGGCAGCAAATGGGACGGCCAGTACATCAAACACCAAAGCCAAACACCAAAATGGCTAAATGGATAGCAACAAAGGGCAATGGCAGCAAATGGGCACCGGATTACCTTAAACATCAATTTAAAGTGACAAACAAGGCTAAACGAAGAACAAAACTGGGAAATGGCAGTAAATGGGCACCGGATTACCTCAAACAAGTGCAAAACAGATCCGGTGCAAATCGACGATCTAGTTCAACAAACAAGCTGAATATAGTGCAATTTCTCTTCAAAATTCAAACACCCACAACAAATATGAGAATGCAACCAAAACATTTGGGAATTAGGGGAAGATTTTATACTAGGGTTACCGAATTGGAGCCCTCGGACGAGTACCCAGTATTGAATGTCGGGTTAGGGCAGGAATCGAAAGGTCGGCGAGCAGATTTCCGAGTTTGGAAGTACTGGGTAATCCGGCCAACGTTTCGCCTTCGTCTACCAAACCTCCCTCGGCGCCACATCTGCTTGACGGGAGTGGGTGAGGGCAATACCACAAGGTTTAAACGCAGCGACGAGAGAGGAACACCGGCCACATACCAGAGCTCCTGCTACGCAGCATATGCTCGATGGGATGGGGGCACAGCCAACAGGCGCACTGACACAAGCACATGGGCACCGGAGGCAAGGAAAGGGAATCGGCCACAGGACCAAGGCATGGACTCGACAGAGCTACAGGAGAGAATCGAGGAACAGTAAACCAAGTTGGGGTTACTGTATAATGGTTCAAAGGGAAGCTGAAGATGAACTAGAAAGCCAAACACGTTTGGCTGAGAGTGAACTTCAAAAACACCGTTGGAACCGGTGTCCCAAACATATCCTAATGAAATGAAAAACTTTAGCTGCCTAATTTAGAACTAAAAATAGAGTTCTCTAACTAAAATGCCTACGCTATATATGAAAAAAAAAGAAAAGAAAAAAAAAAAGAAAAAGATTTTCCAATAATGCAGCCAATCACTAATCCATCAAAAGGCAATCAGCTTCCAATCACCAATAAATTTACCAATGCTGAAGTTGCCTTTTCGCAAACTGAAAATGTGGCAGGAAACCAGTCACATGTTTTCCAATGCTACAGAGCATCGGGAAAGAAAAAGCTAATCAAAGTCATTTGACTTTGACTAGATATTGTTTACCCATAATACCATTAGTGGTAGTGTCGGTACTTAACTAATTGATACCTAAATTTTGACATTATTTAACTACTGTTATTATTATGTTATTGTTATGCTACAACGCTAATGCTTTTGGCATCATATTTCCCATTGCTTCAGAGCATTAGCAATGAAAACTTTAGTAAAAGTCCTCTGACTTTAACAAGATAATGTTTACTGACACTACTGTCAAGTGGTAGAGTCGCCAATTAACTAATTTAAAGACACCATTTAGGGGGCGGTAAGTTTTTGCATAATTTACTACTGCTACAACTACGCTACCGCTATGCTACTACGCTAATGCTTTTAGCATTATGTTCCCCAATGCTCCAAAGCGTTGGCAATGAAAAATCTAGTCAAGGTCCTCTGACTTTGACCAGATAATATTTAACGACGTTACCGTTAAGTGGCAGAATCACCAATTAACCTTACGAAATCCATATAAAGGTCGGTAAATTTTGGCATCATTTGACTATTGCTACTTCTATACTAATGCTTTTGCTACTGTAATGCTACTTTTTCTAACTACTACTTCTACACAGCCATTTCTAAGGCACTCGGTTAGCTAGCCATCAATAGATTATCATTGGATGGCCTTATAACAAGTTGACTCCTACTTTAAAGTTCTATCTCCCTATATATGAAAAAAAAAAAAAAAAAAAGTTACGTACATTGATCTCTGTGGAGAACTGTTGGAGAAGTTTCCTATTCTATTGTCACCCAACGTGTATCCAGCAGCAAACTGTATCAAACTAAAAAGACATCATAGAATCAAATCTCTACGAACATGCTTCGTTTGGTAAATTATGAATTAATTTGCCATAAAAGGTAGACAAAAAGTGACTGGTATACTCAAAACAATACTTAAAAGCTCAAGGTTAAAGACCAAAGTAACCAAATATATATATATATATATATATTGAAAACAAATATCATTGATTTAGGATCCAGCAAACTCAAAGCACTGGTATCTTCATCAGTCAAATAGACCGAATAACCCACCTGTCATTGCTCCTCGTTCTCCTAACAGACGATATAAAGGATCAGTATAACACATCCAAACTCAGCATTAAGAAATCTGACTTTATTTAAAAACTAAACTAGTTAAGGAATTTAAAAAAAAAAATTCAACAAAATTTGCTGACAATTTATCAGACCTATCATGCAACCTAGAGTAGAGATACTAGTTGTAGAAAGAAAAATTGTACCTGTCTTCATTTTCCATTATTTAATGTCCGTACTAAACACCTCCACAGTCCCATAATTATAAACGTCCCCACTATATAACTATACTTGTTGTACGCCTCTCCACAGCCCCCATTCCATGTGTCAAATTGAGCAATAACATACGGATTAGAACAATAAATAACAAAATTAACAATACTAAATAATAAATTGAAATGTTAAATGAGTAGATATAATCAGTATATTAATATAAAATACTATTTGTTCTAATCCGTAACTTAAAAACAACTGCTAAGTTTGCATATCAAATTTGGTTTTTCAGTTTACCCGACATCTTCCGCACTATACAGTGAAAATGGTAAGTGTCTTCACTCAAAAAATCGTATAGTTCGGAAAATATCATTTCAACTGATAATCAATAACTTTGAAATCTATGGGAGTACTGATCACATTAGTACAAGCCAGTTTCAAAAAATGAAAATAAAATAAAATAAATTAAGATAAAGAAAAACAAAAGAACTACAAATAGTAAAGGAAAACAATACATGTTTGGGCTATTTGATGAGGTATATATCCTGGTATATGCAAGCCCCTCCATCCGAAGCCCCTAGTTCCAAGAGAAAAAAAAATGTCAGTAAATTTCAAAAGAGTTGCAAAGTTTCATTGCAAAGTATTCTTACCTACGGGGTTTTCAATGGCAAGTATTGAAGCTTGAGCATTTGTTTTTTTCACAAACAAATGAAAAAGCTTGGAAGAATCAGAATCCCATCTATAGGGTTCCTGTCATCCTCTGTCCCCGTTCAGACCAAAAAACAATTGCATTAATCAAGTGGAAATTATTATACGATACATTTATGTAACATAGCTATAAGATATCAACAACTTTTAAAGCTTACTGTGTGACAGCCAGTGATAGCTTAACATCTGTCTTTCCTGAAATGTTCTTGGTGCAACACAAATTATTCCTAGTAAACAAATGGAAGCTCGATGAGAAACATCTAGTAAAATTAAGATGAGTTGTTAGAACAGAGAGAGATTACCAATTTATTAGACATCTAGTGTCTTGAGCTTCATAACAAGAAATGGGAATGGCCTTTTGTATGGTAGCATCCTCGCCTGATATGCAGTTGTCCTGTCAATAACTTGACAAAAATCAAAAAACAACATGAATTAGAAAAAATGATAAAAATCACTCACATGAAGTTCTATAATATGTCTATTTACATGTATGTATGTATGCAATCCTATTTGTATGCACATGTATGTATGTATGTATGCAATCCTATATGTATGCATGTATGTTTGCTTGTATGCACATGTCTGTATGTATATTGGTCATAATATATATATATATATATATGAAAAGTAATAAGAAAAGGTCCCTTTTTTCCATAGCTTCTTGGATCATTGTTGGAGAATCGTCAACCAAGTGCCTCTTCTTCCTTAAAAAATTTGTCATGACACACTTCAAACATAGAAAAGAAAAAAGGTTGGAAAAAAAAAAAAAAAAAAAAAAAAAAGGAAGGTGAAGACCATACGTTTGTAAAAATCGAGTTATGTATCAAAGCCCTTATGTTAATTTGTCTTAAAATGTATACAAAAATTGACTGTTATACTGAAAACAATACTTAAAAGCCCATCGTAAAAGAACAAAGTATTAAAAAAAAAAATTTTTGAAAACAAATACCATTGATTTCGGATCCAGCAAACTCAAAACACTAGCATCTTCATCAGCAAAATAGACCGAACAAGCCACTTGTCATTGCTCCTCGTTCTCCTAACAGACAATATAAAGGATCAGTAACACTTCCAAACTGAGCATTTAGAAATTAAACTAGCTAAGGAATTAATTTTTTTTTCCAAAATTTATTTACCAGATTTATCATGCAACCTAGAGTAGATAGACTAATTTTAGAAAGAAAAATAGTACATGTCTCCATTATTTAATGTACTTGCTAAACACTTCTCGACAGCCCCATAATTCCATGTGTCAAATTTAAAAATAACAAACGGATTAGAACAGTATACAACAATATTAGCAACACTAATAAATAGAAGGGAACGATAAATGCGTATATATTATCAATACATTAAAACAAAGCATGGAGCATGAATTCTGTTTTGTTTAAGCTTTAAAAAAAGAAAAAAGTGCATCTTGGCAACTAGCAAATTATATGAAAATATCATTTTTTTAAATTCGTAATATAAAAACAACCACTAAATTTATATATCAAATTTGGTTTATCAGTTGTCCCGACATCTTCCTCACTACACAGTGAAAAGGGTAAATGTCTTCACTCAAAAAACCGTATAGTTCAGAAAATATCATTTCAACTAATAATCAAAACTTAGTAAATGAGAGTAAATGACAAAATTTACAGTTATAAAAGAGAAACAATTAAGTATTAGCTATTATCAACAAAACAAAAGGAAGGTACAAGTATAAACACTGATACGTTGAAGATGTTCATGTTACAATGACAAACAAATGATAAGTCTTAAGACTTTTGAGTCATTATTTCACCAGGTATACTTGAAATTTACTTGAATGTAAAAAGAGTTAGAAGCAGTTTGCACTTGCATATTGTCGTTTGATATAAAACAAAATTATTACATATATGGTTTGGTGTACGCACTAGAGCTCATGTATCAAAGGCACGCTGCGGGAGTACTGAATATCTTATGAAAGGGTGAGTTTAAGTAATTTCATTCTATATTAATTTCCAAGAAATTTATAACACTAAAGAATGGCTAAGGTTGGAATTTTGTATAATTTCTTTTTAAAGGAGTGTAACAGCTTTTTATTAGAAGTGATTTTCTTAGCATCGTCTGGATTCTAATTTCTAGGTATCGAGTCTGCTATCATAGGAAAGGGATTAGCAGAAAAAAAATAAAAATAAATAATAGATTCAAGACTTTGTTCGAGAGTATTTGAGGAATGATTTTGTTTTCTGTGTTTTTAGTCCCTACTTCCTCAGAAACGACTTGTTTGTAAGAGTGAGAGAAAGTTGTTGCAATTATAAGTTTGTTTTTTAGTTTTTGGGATAGAAATCAATTTTCTCTGAAAAATGGGGTAAAAAAAAATGTTACATCTACTAAAAGGACATGCCATTTCCCTTTGAGAGTTTCTGTTCTCTGAAAAATGTACGACATATGTCGTTTCTTTAGTAACAGTTTGATGTCGTTTATTGACTCATAAACGACATGACTTATATGAAAGGAAAAAAAATGTTGCTTGTACTAAAACGACATTTCATATCCGTTTTCTAACGATTGATGTCCCTGTACTCAAACGTCCTCTATAAACGACATTTCATATGTTACATCTTTGACAACTTTTATTGTTATTTTCTATAAATTAAAAAAAAAATTATAGTTCTTTTGTTCGTACAGGTTACTTCTATTTTATTAGAGCTCCACGTCCATCTAACGGGGGCATAAGAGGAAATAAATAATATAATTTTAATTGTTTATTTATTTATTTATTTGCAATTATTTAGATTAGATCTTATCGTATTCTAAAAATTGTTAGTCAGTTATTTTGTTTAGATTTTGACTTACTTTAATTGTAAATTAGTGTAAGATTTATATTTAAATTGTACGAAAGATTTGGATAGACTCTTTAATGTGTATGTATAGAGTTTCATATTGTACTACTTACTAATAAATTATTTTATTGTTTTTAGTTTGTGGATATTGGAACGTTAAAAATATTTGTATTTTCTATAACGGATACAAAACTATAAATTAAAAAAAGAAGCTTTTAAGTTTTTAACTTTTGGAAAGGCCTATAAAAATTAATTCACTATCCCTTTAACCCTAATTTAAATATGCTTCCTTCCTTTGTCTTCATGCATGTTTTTCCTCGTTAAAAGTCTCCTGGCTGCGGCACAACTCCTCGACAAGACTGTTTCAATATACACATAAAAAGAAAATTTAAGAAGCAATTTATTATGTAAAAAAAGAAAAGAAAAAAAAAGATTTATTTAGAAGTATTGCTTCAGAGGACTATAGGAAAGAAAATTTTGAAAATTCTAGCAACATATGTGCAGGTAATGCTCTGTTTTTTTGTTACTAAATTGATGGTTGTGCACCAAATCCTTCGAATCGGGTAATAAGTCCAGACAATTCAATTTTCCACAACGTGTGCTTATGCTTTTGTCAAGTAAAATAATCTAAAGTATCGAGCAAGTAAATGATACTTCTATTAAACAGTCCAAATCACATACTAAATCTCTTAGCCAGAGTAGCTTCCTTTATGGTTTCTGTTGCCACCATATATTTTACCTTTGTTGTGGACAAAGCAACTGTAACTTGCAGAATAACCTTCCGACTAATGACACAATCTGAAGGTGTAGAAGACAGTAACCTATATTCTCTTATCCGAGTCACCGACATTAGAGGAGTTACAAAACCAACACCACCATTACTTGGAACTCCTATCCTTATTTCATCCTTGAAAATCATCGTATAACATTAGCAACCGGTCAGGCAATGTCGTCGCTCATAACTTCCAAGTCACCATTAAGTTTCTAAGGATTGTCCTTTCTTTTCAGTTGCTTTTAACATTAATAGTGATCCTATTATTTTTTACTACTTTTAGAACTATTGTGAGTTGCCTTTGCGCTTTTTGTCTTTTTCATGAACTTCTAACTAATTGTCCACCCTTTCCAAGTGTGATTTCTATGTTATGTATGACCGTGCCTAAGGACATATCGATTGAAATAGATTCTTCTTTTTGATCAATCAAAATCCCTTCCCAAACTGTACAAGCTTCTTCCAAATCATACAACTTTCTTGGATGTAAATGATGATATCTATACAGATGGATCTTCTATATATAGTATAATTCTTATATATAACATTGAAGTCCTCTGATTTTGGACCACAACTATCAAAACCGTACAATCAGATACCAAGTTCAACTTCTTGTTTGTTTTGTTGGAAAGAGGGAGAGAGAATATTAGTCAAGAAGAAATGAGACATAGATTAGGAAAATATAACATTGAAAAAAAAAAATGCTGTTGTCAGCAGAAAAGAAAAATTAATACCAAAATAAAATGATAATTGTTTTAACTTGGTAACAATAAGTGTTAAAAGTAGTACAATTAGAATCCTAGTATTCCCCCTTTGCAGCCTTAATTTCAATTCTTTCTCATCTTGCTAAAAGACCTAATCTCCATATTAATGCCCTAAATAATACCCTTTCCAACCTCCAAAAAGCCACCCCAGTTTAAAATTTGTTGACATATATACCCCCAACAACAATCATATATACCCGCTGTGGAAAATAAAATAGGTGAACCGTTCCGCACATTTTTTGCCCTCCATTTGGTTGGTCCCTCTTCAATCCAATTCATGGATGGCACGAAGGGCTCGAACATAGTTTCGATCCAAGCCCTTCTCGACATCTCTCTCTGTGATCATATGTTCAGCTTCATCAAGGTGAGGATGCGTGTCTACGGGTTCTTCTAGTCATAATATCGCTTCTTGGATGCCGATTTTACTACTGAGGTATAATTGTGTGGGGATTTCACATTTGTGGGGACCTGAAACTGCTTCCGTCTGTGTCAAAGCCAACGAACCCGTCAACGCTAACAAGGGTTCTAGCAAAAATGCTTGACTTTCACTTTTCCGTTCCTTGTCTTTCTCCATATCTTGTAGCAAAGCTTTACTCGTGCTAATTCCTATTAAGATCATGTAACAACATTCACATGTAAGACCTTACATATAATCATGCTAGTAAAAGAAGCTAAAACAGCTCTAATAAAGTTTAATTTTGCTTACCTGCAAGGTATCCGCCATGGACATAGCCGCTAAATCTTTCGCTTGTGTGTTCACCGGTGAAGAATATCCGTCCTACTGGGGCCTGATCACAAGGTAGAAATTTTTTTAAGAAGCTCAAAAGAGTCCAAAAAAAACTTCCCATAGATTAATGTCCCATTTAAAAATTTTTATATTAAACTAATAGGAGAATGAGCTCTAGGAAGTTCATAGGCCCTCCATTAAGAGAATGACAACTTTAATTAGGGAATCATTTTCAGCTAACCAAATTGACCTCTTGCAATATTTAATTCACCCCAATTTATGCCTTATCAAGTGGTATAAAAAACATTTTTTTAATTACAAAAAAATAAAAAACTACTACTTTTAAAAAACACATTAGATTTATAAGTGAATACCTTGATATCATGAAAATTTTGGTCATTGGTGATGATAGGATAATTACTGTAGCTACCACGCTGAAATCTGTTGTTATACCAGCGAGGTACAAGTATATCAGTAGCATCAGGAATATTAGGTCCAAACATATTTCTAAGCACTTCCATGGCTTCTTTCAATGTCTCTCCGTCGGGTTGCGCCTCGACACGCTTTGATTCCCCATTTGTCAACGTCACCACCAGGATATTTGACCCCGGATAGGCGTTCTCCATGTGCTGATGATGACACCAAAAACAGATTTGATTGTCAGCCAAGAAAGACTGCGAGTAGCTTTTATCAAGTGGTAGCTAACAACTTTCTTTTTTTAATCAGATCGTTTTCTTAATAGAGAAGAATTCAATTCCGTAACGATATTAAAAGATGGCGTTAAGCCTATTAATCTTTCAAAATATTTTATTAGTGATGACTCGTAATTTAGGTATTAGCTTTACAGAATCCACATTGATCGACTAAATTAAACAAGCATTTGAAATCTAACAGACAAAAGAGATCCCACAATGTCTCCGCAACAGGCCACGTGTGACGATTAAACTAAATCAAATCTTTTACAGTGAAAACAAAGAATCAATTTAAAAGATCCAACAGGTCTGAAATCTGATTATAAAACAAGGAATTAAACGACTAAAGACATCAACAACAGCAGAGACAGAGATGTATCTATAGTTACAACAAATATTGCCAGCTCTAAGATAGCGACACAAATATCAAATACATCATCAGAGGAAGAACCATACAAAAATAATTAACTTAAAAAGTCTTTTAACACTACATGAAAAAAGAAATATATATATATATTTTTTTTGTTTTTATTAAAAAATTGTAAATGGAGGTAGTTGCAAACCAACTGTGAAAAAACACACGGTAGACAAGGTCTTAATCATAATCCAAACAGAAAACCTTTTAAGGAAAAAACAAAAAAGAGAAAATAGTGACCATTTTTTATTTTTATTTGGTGAATCATTGTGCAATATCGCCCAAATTGATGAATTATATATGTGCATAATATTTAATCAAAACAATAATTTTTTCTCTACTGATCCTATTTACAATACATAAAATCGTCACGATGCATGTACATGCAAGCTTAAAAAGGAAATCAGCTGGTTTTCGTCAAGAAGTAAATTGTAAAAGCCCTAATTTTAGTTTTATTTTTAGTTTTAAAAGTGCATTAACGTGGCACATTGCAAAGGTGCACTAATTTAATAGTAAAAATCTGTAATAAATAAATAAATATCGAATCTTGCGTTCACTATGATTTGGAAAGGGACGTTTATGAGGACCATTGTACAACAGGCAAATAAAAAAGTATAAAAAAATTTCCGTAATTGAAAAAAAAAAAAAAAAAAAAAAGGGCATGAAAATGTAAAGATAAACTGAGCAAGGCAAAAACTAAGGAAAGAATGAAAAGGTAAACCAACCTGCCAAAATGTATAGTAGCCTCTTCGCTCATGGGCATAAATGAAAAACTCTTTGCCGGGTCCACATGGCCAGAACTTATAAGGGAACTTGAGAAAGATCTTTGTATACACCATTACATCACATTGGTGTATGGCCTCTGTTTTCCATCTCTGCTCCATTATTAAGTAAAGAAATTCGTTAAAACAGTTTCATAATCTACATTTCTAATATCGAAATAACTCTCAAATCAACCACGCATTCATTGTCTAGAGACAAAAAAAAAGATTGGGGGATCAACAAAGGGCAATTTTACGGTGGGGTCCTCCATTCATCAGGTTATTGTCCATAGCCGTACTATTTGTTTAGATGACGTGTATTAATGTTGCTCAAGATATCATCTTAAAGTATCCAGTCTCAGTTCATACCTGGCGTCCGATTTCAATCCTACGGTTGTAATATAGAATCGAAAGTATGTACGATAGGGTGCTCCAACAGTAAAATTTATGGGTGTCTTTTAGTTATTTTAAGTGTTGTTTGGTCACCAACCAACAAATCACCAAATGGGACATATCCCATAGTAAAACTGTGGGTTAGAAATCTAGAGATATGAAGCAAAATCCACAGGATTTGCATAAAACAACACCTCGAAAATCTTTCCCTAGCGTCAGCAGCCAGCATACACTCCCTGTTGGGAATGAGACCTAGCTGTCTATGGATTCTGACCAGTGACTCCTACAACGAAATGCATTTAATGTTGTGGGGCCATGTCTGTATATCTATATATTTATATGTATACATATAAGTTATATATAACGTAAAAACAAGTTGAGATTGGAACTCCCACCTATATGGACCCATACACACACACACACACACACACACACACACATATCTTAGGGACCCCAAGCATTAGCTTCCACCATATGTTGGACAATATTTATCCCAAAAAACAAAACAAAACAAAATAAAAACTAGGCTGGACAAAAAAAACCATTAGAAGAGGAAGCACATTGAACGGTAAAGATTCTCCAAATCCAAGCATCTTATAAAGGAAAAAAAAAAAAAAAAAAGGTATTTGGTATTCAATTATTTAATATGCATTTTATAATAAAAGAAGGAAGAAGAGACGTACGGGTAAAGGTGGGTAGAAGGAAATGAGGTCGCTTTGGAGAACGCCAATGCTGACAGACAAAACCACGTAGTCGGCTTCGTAGACGGAACCATCCTCCGTTATTACCGTAACGCCGTTTCTCGAGTGCTGTAATTCCCGAACAACCTGCCCCAAAATCGTGCATTTCATCAGATCAGATGATTGAGATCCGATCACAATAAATGTATCTTTATCATGAGAACCTAAGACAACCCTCCTAGCTAGCTAACGTTTTGAATAGTCAAACCATGAAAAAGTCCACAACTTATAGAATCATTTAAAAACAAAAGAAGAAAATTTTTTTAGTTTGGCGGGGAAAATGCTCATAATTTAGATGAACAAAACATATGATATAGTTTTAGAATTTATTTGGTGTTTAAATTCAACTTTAACTTAATTATATTTTTTAATTATATTTTAATCTTTTTTTTTTAAATCAATAAAAATTATAATTAATTTTTAATTTAAAAATTTTAACTTTAATCAATGATTCAAACATATAATTAAATTTATTAAACTGTATATTATAAAAAAAATAAATTTTATTTTTTACCATATAACATAATTTTCTGCCAAACAAAGAAACACATTTAATGGACAAAAGTGACAAGACTCCCAATTTTCTTGTTTCTCAAATGAGCTGATGATATGACATCTCACCTCAACGGTTATTGTTCTCAAGTCATAATGGACAATGGACACTGCAGAATAATGCAAATTGAGGACCTTGGGAGGGGCCCACTTATTTTTGAGTGGTAAAAGGCCTTTGAAGGTCCTTTCCCCCCTTCCCAAAAAAAAAAAAAAAAAAAGACCCCAAAGGGTAAAGGCAATCCATGGTTCTATCATTGAAACCAAAGATATTGTTGGTAGGTCAAGGCATGGCTCTTTGTGGGGTCATGGAATCAAAAAGTGCTTATTTTTCTTACCTTTACTATGAGCTACTGAATACATTCGACAAAAAAGGTCAAATGCCAAAGCCCTTCCATTGGGATTGAATGTTAATTCTCACTTAGTTTCAAGCCAAAAAATCTATTTCAACGAGGTTAAGAACAAGAAGATAATCTTAACCAAAAACCAAGAAAAGAAAATCTCATAAGAAGTCGTTACTTGCAAGAAATGTATTTCCACATTTAACGTTGGCAGAGAAGTTGATATGTTATATAAATTTATGTGTATATGCATATACACACATCTAATTAGGATGTGTATGAGACCCCCAGCTAAAAATGTGCATATTATATATAATCAAAGGAGGAAAAGAAACAGTCTTTGATATGAGCTTTGACTCAATTTTAAAATCTCTATGAAAATTATATTATTCCTTACAAAGGTTGTCGAATATTCTAATCTAGTCAACAGCCACCCTATATACTTACTCTGTTAAATTTGAAAAGCTGGTTGCCCGTGATAATGAAGATTAAAAAAACGATAATTATGTAAGACGTTTAACCACTCTTTTAATTATTCATCAATGAATCCAGGCCCTGTAGACAATAAGTTTTTTTTTTTTTTTTTTTTTTTGAAAAAAAATAATTGAAAGAGTAGGTTGACCCTAGTAAAGGAAGGTGTGTTTTTGCAATATTATAATTATGATTAAGAAGCCAAAATAAAATTTAAAAAAAAAAGGCAAAAAAGAAAAACTGCTTTTGGAAAACGTCATTATCTGTGAACTCCAAAAAGTGGGTCAATCAATCTCAACTCAATTTAAAAAAATAAAAAATAAAAAGAAACAAAAAAAATAAAAGCCAAATAGTTCATGCAAAAACAGAAAAAGAAGAAAAGACTTTTCCCTCTAGTCCACTGTTTTTACTCATCTACGTCTTTTTTTTTTTTTTTTTTTTTTTTTTGCGATTGCATCATTCAAAAAAAAACCTTAATCTTTTTTTTTTAATTTCAATTAAATTATGTTTTTTTAAAATCAATAAAATTTGTAATTAATTTTTAAAAAATAAATAACTACAATTTAAAATTTTATCTCCAACCAACAATACTACTTATAAAATCATGAAAAAAAAAAAAAAAAAAAGGAAGATAGAAGGAATTTTTGTGTTTCTGTGTACCTTATTGAGTTTTAAGCGACTATCCAAGATTTTACCACCAGAAGTGAAGAGGAATTCTTCAGCCATTTTGTATAGCAAATGCTCATACCCTCTCTCATCTGCAACTAGAAATTCTCGCTCTCCAAAATCCACATATGTTGATATGGGCTCCACCTCTAGAAAAATCAAAAATTAAAAATTTTCAAATTTAGAATGTATTTTCGAACATTTTCTTTTTCTCCTCCGATTTTCTTAGCGGCCAAACAGAAAATTATCTAAACTGACCTGCCATCTCGAAATCGTGCAGGATGAAGTCAATGGCGAGCTCTATCGGCGTTTCTGGAGCTCTGAACCAGGAAAAAAAATTAAAAAGATCTAGAGAGAGAAAGAGAAATCAAGAGAGAGGAGAGAGAGGGACATACGAAGGCGGTTCGGAGACATTGGAGAGGTCGCGAGAACAAAGATTGGCTTCTTGGATCCTCAGCTGCTTAATGGCCGATTCGACCGCTTTCTTGTACGAGTCGGCGGCGATTCCACTCGGAAATATCTTCCCGCTGCTAAAAAAACCACACACAAACGACGCCGTTTCCAATCTAATTCAAATTTTAAAAAACAAAACCGACGATGTTTTAAAAAATTTAAAAAAAAAATTCGGACCTGTGATCGTAGATGTTATAGCGAGCATTACTGTAATCGGAGAAGCAAGTACGGATTCCGGATTTGGCGGCGAGCTCCCAAACGGGATTGGACTCCTTGCCGCCGACGCCGGCGATCCACCCGGCGCCAAGCTCCACCGACACGCCGCCGAAGCTCTCCTTCCGGATCCTCCCGCCGATGCGGTCCGAAGCTTCTAGAATCAGAAGGTCCTCTATTCCCTTTTCCGCCAACACCTTCGCCGTCGATATACCTATACAAATAAATACACACACATATATATAAAGCTCTTGTGATCCATGATCAAATCAACAAGAAAAAAAAAACAAGAAGAAGAAGAAAACTTGATAAATAATCAAGAAAGAAAAAAGAAAGAAAGAACCGGAAAAGTAAATTACGGACCCGAGACGCCGGCGCCGATGACGATGACGGAGGAGCGAGAGGGGGAGTCCATGAAATTACAGAGAGAGGAGAGAGAGAGACAGGAGAGACAGAGAGAGGGGTTTGAGCAATGTGTATGGCTGTTTAGCGAGAGAAGCAGAAATAGCGGGAGTCTGTTTATATAGGTTTTTTTTTCTTTGGTCGTCGTCACTCGTCAGGTAGAGAAATTAGAGAGAGAGAGAGAGAGATTTGGAGTTGTGTTTTGAAGTAGAGAGAGAGAGAGATTTAGTAACCTTCTCTGTCCTTTCCCCTATCGCTTTCCGTCCTTATTGATATTTATTAAATTTGATTTTTATTTAAATATATTTTGATGGGTCTTGACGCATGTATTTAACAATTTTGGAAACAAAATAAAAAAAAAAAGATAGATAGATAGATAGAAGGGTATTTTAGTCTTCTTTGGAAGGGTAGATATGAGAAATTGAGTTTGGAGGGGGGAGAGCTTGTGGGAGTGAATTTACGCTTTTGACCCCAATTATATTATTGAAGGCTTATTTAAGAGCTAATTATTGTTTCCAATTGCTTGATTAATTCTTTTTTTTTTTTTTTTAATTTGGAGGTTGGAGATTTGAGCTTTGAAACTTTATATTAGAAATTGATATGGAATTACAACTGGATTAAACTTGCAGTGATAATTATGACTTTCTAAATATAGTATTATATTTTCAATTTAATATATGACTTATTCATTCTCATATATGAGGGCATAGCATGACGTTTCCTAATGATAAGTGCATGTTTCTTTGTTTTTGTCTTTCTTTTCCTTTCCTCTTCTTCATTTTTTTTTTTTTTACTGAAAGTGATAAGTTCAAATTTCGTGGAAAGCAAGTTTGTCAAATTTGTCAAGACTGTGATATTTTTGACTGACGATTTACTATTGCTTAAGGGTTAAAAGAAAAAAAAAAATTTTGATTGTATCTTGATGTTATTTAGAAAACAAATGAAAAAAAAACATGCAAAATATTGAATATTGTACCCTAAAACCTAGGATCACTCAAACAAAAAGCGACATTAGGTAATTTTTTGAAAAATATTTCCTAATTAAGTCATTTAATTCTACTTTTCTTGCTTGACTCCTTGCCCTTTGATTCGCATAACGGGGTGAAATCCTCGATTGAGTGTTTGGTTTATGGAAGTCTTTACTAAAAGGAAAATAACAGTTAAAATTGAATAAAAACAAATTAAGGGCAAAGTTGTAAAATTAGTACACCATAGATAAATGCAGCCCTTTTCTTTTTACAAATAGATAAATGCAGCCTTACTCCATGGATATTGATTTTTAAATTATGATAATTAAGCACTAAAAAGCCATAAGACGTGAAGGGTAGATTAGTCAATGAAGAGGGGTATTTAAGGAAATTCAAATAACTTAAAGAGAAGGCAAAAAGGGCAAAGTTGGATAGTAAAGGGCGGTCGATCCCGTGTGGTCCATATCACAACGTGAAAAGCATTGATTATTATTGAATAATGAAAACCGAGTCGGAAAGGAGTCATTAAATTGCAGCCCAAGAAAACCCTGATGAATTAAAGAAAAATTAACAACCTGATTAAAAAAAAAAACGAAAGAAAACAGTAAAATTTTAAAAAAATAATAATAATAAAAAAAAGGAAGCCTAATGAGCGCACGTGAGAGAATCTTGTGTGCACACGTGTGTAGGCTTACGTGGCAGCTATAGCCTGATTGGAGCTGTCACTAATGTGATCACAGCTCAATCATGGCCATTTGCATGGTTGAGCTTGATTGTGTGCGTCTATATATATATATATATATATAATACATAGATAAATATATTTTATAGAGGGTTAATCTCCCTCCATCCATTATCTTACAAAACTTTGCCTAATAGGGCTTTAATTCCAGTTTGGAAACAGTATGGCATGCATGTATCCGGTTTTGTTACTGTGAAAATAAAAGCAAAAATAAACATGGAATATAAATTTGCATGGCCCTATGTTCTTTTAAGTTCCTATTTGTCAACAATATAAAATTGTTGATGAGCGAAGTTGGTGGTGGTTCATGCCGGTTTTATCTCCTTTCCGGATTTATATGGCGGGCCACATATTAACAAAGTTTGCCTTTTATTTTATTATTATTTCTTTTTTTTTTTTTATGCTGATGACTGGTCTCTCTTTTTTTTTTTTTAGGAGGGCTTCTCTAGTTGTATGACCTCTATTATTAGGGATGAGATGGTTCTTGCTTCTATTGTAAGTGCACCAATCCTCTTTCGTTCCAAAAAAAAAAAAAAAAAAAAAAAAATTCTAAAAATAAAAGGGTGAATTTAATTATGGATGGAGAGGAAGAAATAGAAATTTTGGAGTTATAAATTTGGCCAAAAGATGGCATTATATATAGAAAGGAGGAACGTGTAATTGGAACATGGGAAAAAGTTGAATTATGAGTTATATTACGAAGAAATAGTTTAACAATTGATTTAATTATATTACCAGGGTAACACATGTAATGGAGAAGATAATCAAGATTAACATTTCCAAAGAGATACTTAATTATAAATTTTGATCAGCAATTAAGGTGAAATAAAAATTAGAGATTTTTGAAAGAGACAATTATTTGGTGTTCTTAACTTGTTTAATTTTTTTTTTTTTTTTTATGTAGGTGTAAATTAAACTAATTGGTTGGATTTTCCGAATCCAAATAATAATAAAAAAAAAAGAGTCTCCTTTTTTGTTATGCAATGAATACGTCTCATTGCATCATATGAGAAAATGCATACAGGAAATAACAGATTCTTTCTTTTCATGTATGGAACAAGATGGGTAATTGATGTGAAAGACTTATCTTTTAAGTCAAAAACAAGTAGGCCCTGATAATGAAAATAAAATTGTACAAAAACGATTCCCATAATTCTGCAATATACTTCGAAAGCTAGTTTTATCTTTTGTGCATAGGATTTTTAGGTCATTGTCAAAATGTCAATCTTACAAGATTTGCATAATGTGAAGCCATAAACAACATCAGAGTTAAATTCGGTCTTGCTTGCCCAACAAATAACAAATTAACGTGGGATGATTTGAAGTGCCTATTTGTATCCCCTTATGTTTTCAACATCGATATTTGTACCTCGTGTCACTATTATGAAATTATTATTTTTTTTAAGGGTGGAAGTTTTAATCAAAAGATAGTTGTATACTTTAAGATAAAAAATTTCTTTCTTATTTGTCGATAAAAACAAAACAAAAAACAAAAAAACCAAAAAAAGAGAGAGAGAGAAAAAAAAAAAAGAAGTAAATAGTATTTTTATGTAAATAATTGAAATATTAAATGACTTATTTATTTCTTTTAAATATGTTATTTATTTAATGAATTTGTTTATCTAGTAAATTTTATATTTAAATATTTTAAAACTTTACTATTTATTTTATTTATTTTAATTATTTACGTAAACATATTATTTACAATAATTTCTCGTTAAAACATATATAATTGGTTAACCTTAAGTTATTAATAAAAATTATTGATAAATCATAATATTTTTATTTTATTGATTGACAAATTTCATATATCTATAAAGTAAATCCGATATTTTTGCCATTATGAAGAAATTTCAAGCAGCAAAAAAGAACAAGATCACAAAAATTCCCCATTTTCTACAACTTCTTTTGCATCATCATTGCTCCTTTTCCTCAAAAAAAAAAAAAAAAAAAAAAAAAAAAAGGAAAAAAAACCACCTTATTATAATTAGTAACATAACAAAAACAATGGGCCAACAACACATGGTCATAATTATCAATAACATTACTACAAAATGTGGATTCTACGACGGAAGTTCCACGATTGTTTTTTAAAAAATCGTCGTGGAAAATGCGGCAAAAACACGGAGCGGAACAGAGTTTCCGAAAACTGTCGTGGAAGCGCCTTCCACGACGGTTTCTTATAACCGTCGTGGAAGCTTGCAAAAAAAATATATATATATTTTTTTTAGCTTCCACGACGGTTATTAACGGTTATAATAACTGTCGTGGAAGCTAAAACAAAATTTTTTTTTTTTACAAGCTTCCACGACGGTTTTTTATAACCGTCGCGAAAGCTTCTGCTTCCACGACGGTTTTCAAAAACTCTGTTCCGCTCTGTGTTTTTGTCGCATTTTCCACGACAAATTTTTAAAAAACGGTCGTGGAAGCTCCTTTTTCATAATTTTTTTTTAATTTTTGGACTCTACCACGACGGTTTTTGGGGAAAATCGTCGTGGTATGTTCACATACCACGACGGTTTTCCCAAATAACCATCGTGGTAGGTACTAAGGCGGGAATTTTGAAAAACTTTGAATTAAATTCAATTTTTTGGAGCATGTATTAAAATCCAAAAAAATACCCTCTTTCACACCCCATTAGATTCCGAGCCTTTTTCACTTTTTCACTTTCTAATACACACTCTAACTCCATACCCAAAGCCGCCCAATTTTCTCCCTTTATTTCTCTATCTCCGCTCCCTCCCTACTTAAAATCTCCAAAAACTCGCTCTATCTCACCGCGCCTCCTCTCTCTATCTCACCTCTCAAATTTTTCTCTTGGCTCCATTCTCTGACGGCCTCCTCCATTCTCCGACGGGTCCACCGAGGAACTCACGTGCCTTTCCCTCTCTCTCTCGCCGCACTCCGCCCGTACCCATTCCGCACTCCACCCGTACCCACGCTCAACAAGTCGGTAAGTTGTAATGTATATTGCTTAGTTAATGCACGGATTTGGGAATTTTTCATCCAACATGTTGATTTTATTGATTGTGGTTGTTGATAAAATGTTTCGTCCAAAATGTTGATCTTGTAGATTGTTGAGTTAGGAATATTCCGTCCGAAATGGTCAAAATCCGTCCCCTACATTTTCGGTAATTGTTCATTGTGGTTGTGTTTTAGATTGAATTAAATTGGTTGGGTAAGGCACGGATTTGGAAATTTTTCGGAAAAAAGTGTTGATTTTGTGATTTAAATGTTTTTGGTGAAATGAAACGAATTCGTAAATTTTATTTTTTGTTACCTACCACGACGGTTTTTTAGGACGGTTTTTTCAAAAAATCGTCATGGTAGGCCAACTAACCACAACGGTTTTTTACGTAGAACCGTCGTGGTATGTTCTTAAATGTCCATATTTAGGCCCTATTTTTTCCTATTTCAAGACGGTTAAAAACCATCGTGGAATCTGAAAAGATTCCACGACCCTGGATTCCACGACGGTTAGAAAACATTCGTGAAAATGTTATTACGACGGTTAAAAACTGTCTTGGTATCCACATTCTATAGTAGTGTAATGTCTCCAACCCCCAAAACCTTCCAAAACCCGATGTCGTAGGTTCAAATCCTACAGAGCATGATTCCGTTCTTGCTAGGTCTAATTACAATGAAAGACTTCACTAACTTGAACAGCATCCTGAATTTGACCTCCTACGGATTAAAGAAAGGAGAAAGTAAAAAAAAGAGGGGAAGGAACCTCTAACCACGGAAATTTTGAAACGTCATCTCCTACACAGGATGATTTTCGGGAAGAGTCCCAATCTCCCAAAGTGGGGGGAGGCAACCGACTAAGCTCGCTCCTTCCAAGGGCTCCTCAGGACATTCTCCTTTCTGGATCTTTTACGACTAGGAGAAGATATTCTAAAATGTGTAGGCGTTTGATGTACTTCACAAATACTGTTGAGCTAGACCTTTCAGTTTCCAATGCATGGTCAGATTTCCACATCGGAAGGCACAAACCCTTCAATGACTTATTGGCTGCCTTGCTTAAGGAATAGTTTCACAAAAACGGAGACGAACCAGAATAACGTCTGATCTCGTTTCTGGATTGAGTGGAAAAGGGATATATGAAGTTTGTTCTCTTGCTCTGTGTGGTAAATCCCCATGAAAAAGGGGCAACTTTCGTGTAGTTTGTGATTGGATGTAACTGTTAAGATTTTCTCTCGGTTAAATCTTTCTCTTAATAGATCTCTTCATATTCTCCACTCCGCCGTAGTCTCATGAACTAAACTTCATTGCCTTCTCGCGCGCGAAGCAAATGAGCTGTGGGGACAGGTTCAAATACTTCCATTTCATTTCTTAATCATGTACACAGCTTTCCTATGCACCCATTGATTTTTCTTGATGGGATATTAAGAATAAGCAGCAACCTCCGATGAGGAAATGGCCACCACTTTTGTTACCAGATATGGCTTTACGAGTTCCTTGTCATCCCATTTGAGCTTACAAATAACCTTCTATAATTTGGCTCGCAACGACTTAAACTGGCGAGGTCTCTCTATTTGCTTGCAATGCCTATTGTTTACCTTTAGTTAGATGTAGAAGTAGATGAGGGCTTTAAACCAGCCCTGAGAGACCATTTTTCTTTAAAAATGTCTCATTTTAATGATTTACAGAAACCATCATAAAAAGACTTAGAGTCCCATCTCTATGCTTTTGGGGTATCCATTGATGCACCTTTAGTTTAGCATCCATTTTTGTGCTCTGACGGCTTAGCACGAAGGTGCTTATGAGCAAACGTAGAGACCGAGAAGAATTTACAGTGAAAATTATCCCTCTACAAGCTAACGGTACGTTTAACCAACAAGCTCCCATTCTCTTCCTCATTCACTCAGATTATTCAGTAAGATATGGTTGGTTTGACCCTTTTTCTTTTTGTTTGACCCTTTTTAAAGTCTAATGGACAACATTTTGCTATCTCAGGAGTTACTAAGGAATTATCATAGGGAGTCCCCCTGCCAAACATGGGCTTTCCCTAAAGGCTAATAATATTTCAGGTGTCGCAACCCTGGACCATCAGTATCATTTAAATAATTTACTCCAGCAATGAGAGGTTCTCAGTAACACAATGCTAAAGACATACTGCAGGAGAACGGCATTGAATAGAGCTTTTTCCTGTGAAGGTCTGTCTCTATCCTGGGATTTCCTAATGTGCCACAACCCATTATAAAAAGTATTGATGTATTGCTTTCAAAGGGCTACTCATAAACATCTAGTTTCATATCATGATATATTCTCTTGACACGGCTATCTTCTAATTAGAGAATTGAAACCTTCACTTCGTGTCTGGATTCGGCTCGCATTTCCGCTCGGCTTCACACTGTAGGCTCTTGATGACTCACACTTGGGGCTCGAGAATGTCCTGGCCCTAAAAGTGGAGAAACCTAGCTTGACCTTCAGTCGCCATAGCAATCCGTTCCCTGGCTACGTTGTCTACAGGAAGGACTGAACGAGTGAACGGAGTCAAGCTGGAAGGATATGTCTTATGACTACCAACCAAACACACAAAATATCTGCATGTGACTAAGAAAGATGGGATTCGGTCAACAAACAAACAAAGGAAATTAAAACACTCCCTTTTTTCTTTTCTGTTGACAATGATGAAAACCAGATTAAACTCTAAAGTAAAGCCTTTCACTTCATTCTCTTGATTTTTGGGCAGAAGCTATTTGCACTTCTGTGTTTTTGATAAACCGGTTGCCTACGCCTACTATGGGATGGCATTCTCCTTTTGAAGTGAAGCTCTTTCTGGTCCTATAACAGATTACAAGGCCCTATGACCATTCGGGTATGCTTACCTCCTTTATCACTGAGTGGTCATTTAGGGGCCTTAGCTAGTGATTTGGGTTGTTTCCCTCTCGATGATGAAGCTTATCCCCCATCGTATCACTGGCCGACCTTGACCCCTGTTATTTTGAGGTCATATCTAGTATTTAGAGTTTGCCTCGATTTGGTACCGCTCTCGTGGCCCGCACTAAAACAGTGCTTTACCCCTAGATGTCCAGTCAACTATTGCGCCTCAATGTATTTCGGGCAGAACCAGCTAGTACTAGGTTCAAGTGGCATTTTACCCCTAACCACAACTCATCCGCTGATTCTTCAAAATCAGTCGATTCAGACCTTCACTTACTCTCCACTTCAAGGTCTCTAAGTGGAAAAGAGGGAATAGTAGACTGATAGGTGCCCAGCCCAGGCCGGAACATCATTCATTTCTCCTCCTCTAGCTACTAGTGAGGGGCAATCGACCGATCCCTAGAACCAGATTTTTTGATACGTATATGGATAGATAGATAGCGACTTTTCCTCTCGATGACGAGGAACGGAAAGAGAATCAGCTTTCATCGAAATATCCGATTCAAAGGCATGAGATGAAGGGTTGAAGCAACTGCCATGCGATGAGCAGGGGATCCCGTAATATAATATTTCAATTAGATCGAACCTCTACTAACAAACATAAGTGAGGAAAGCAGTGTGGTACATTCTGCGGCAATTGCCTCTTATCCCCTTTTGAGGACTCTTGGAATGAGACAAGACTAAAAAGTAGTCGTGATGCCCCCATTCAAAATTAGCCGGGTAGAGAGAGTTTCACTCAGCTGAGACCCATCCAAGATTTCTTCTTCGGGAATATGTCCAATTTTCCCTTGTGGATCAATTTTTGATAATCTCTGAATGAAGACCCTAATGACCTCTTTTTTCCAAAGACTCCGCAATGGGTCTGGGCTTTCGAAAAGATGAAGATGCAAAGGGTAAAGAGAAAGTCTAGGCGAGTCGGTCAGCTCACACCCGCCCTTCGCCCAAAAAGTCAAGTATTAGGGATAGGCCAGTTCACAACAGGGGTCTGATTGAGCCTAAAAATCAATGATATAAGCAAATTAAATTAGCAATCCACTTGCATGCTTAGCTAGCTGACATGTGAAAAACACCCAAAAATTGTATTTATAACCACTCTGAAAATGATACAACGTACAGATTCCAAACTTAGAGTACTGGACAAATTAAATGCTATTGGCATATATTAATAAACATCTCGAGATATATATATATATATATATATATAACTACTCTGAAAATAATACAACGTACAGATCCCAAATTTAGAGTACTGGACAAATTAAATGCTATATATATATATATACACATGTGAAAAAGTACCCAAAATGTGCATGGAACTATATATGTCAAATTAACTCAAATGCATATAGAGATCCCAAAAAGGATACTATACCTGGCAATTCATGCATCTTGTAGTTTTTAATTTTTATACATATCTCTAAAGCCACAATTGGTTAAAATTGAAGCGTCACCAGTTATATACTTGCCTAGCTGGCTACGCCTGACATTAATACCAAATACCAATAATGCGTATATATGAAATGTCAGTTATATATATACACACATTTGAATGTCTATACATGTATGTTTTACATATAAAAATATCTAATATATGAATGGAATTGAAGAGGATATATATATATATATATATAATAGTTATATACTAGCTACTTGGCAAATGCAATAATATCATTCAACGTACAAAGTGTATAAAAATACATATATATATATATATATGTATATGTTAGTAGCTACGTACGTACGGTCTGAATTAACTTATTTAAATATATATTCTATTAGCAAATATAGAAGAATATTTTCTTCTTGTTTAGTCTCGTGTAGAAGAATTAATATACTCATAGACGGCTATTGAATCATACATATATATCTATATTCTTTAGCTGTAAATGTGTGTGTATTATTTATATTGCATTTGAATTATGATTAATGTAGATTCTCCTTGTTAATACAAACTAAACCGCAGACATCTAAGTATAAACAAATATTACAAAACAATTTTATTTCTTTTTAGAAGCAGTCTAACTATATTAAACTAAGAGTTTGTGCATCAAAATATTTTGTTCTTTTTTTCCAAACTAGATTTTAGCCTGATGAGGGGTAATAAAATGTGGTAAGGTTTTAACTTTGAGATGTATCGATCAATTAGTGATTTAATATAAAGGAATAAAAATAAATAATATTAACGGACACCAATAATGTCCAACATAACATTTAATTAATAAAGAATAATGATACTAATAACAATAAGATTAATCATAAATAGATGTCATTTTTTTCTATAAATTATGGTGCTTAACATCCCTGGTAATTCACTATTCAGTTGGTATGATTATGTACAATTTCTATAAAAGATTAAAGGTCAACTCTCCCCTCATCTACCTAAATGCCTTGCATCACAAGAGATTCTGTCTTTTTTTTTTTTTTAATCAGTAATGGTGCTTCATATCAATGGTGATCCCTAATATTTTTAAATCAAGAAACAAAGCAAAATTAGCCCCACGTGACCGAATCCCATTCCACTAGGATATCTCCTGTTTGATGTCTTAAAAAATATCTAATCAATTACATTTTAACACATCATTAAAAGAAGTTAGATTTTAATATATAAAAAAATCAACTATAAAACATTTTAAACTTTTTTCAATAATGTGACATAATAATATTGATTAGATATTATTTAAGATATTAAAAATTGGATAGAAAATGTGGATCCATTCCACCCCGATAGGACAAAGTTGATAAGGTGTAGCCGGATGATTAGTCCATATATTATTCTTTCCACAAAACAAGTAACAAAAAAAGTACAAATTTATGCACAAATATATATATTTATTACATATATATTACATCAATTGGGATAAATATATAAATATATGCACAAACATATATAAATATATATATTACATCAATTGGGATAAATCTCTTCAATGAGTTCACCTACAATATTTGGACAATTAATGATATGGTAAAAATTCTAGGGACACTCGTTTCCTTTTCCCTTGTCATTCATGGATTTTACGAATTCATTATAACCAAAGAATGGGCACTTTTAATGTATCTAGCTAAGTGTTTGACTTTGTTAGTGCTCAGTAATAAAGACCAAACTACCTCATTTGGGAAACTCCCAACAACAACCCAAAAAAAAAAAAAAAACATGTAAAAAACAAATAATAAAGACAATAATGTTGGGAGAAGCAAAGTCCTACACTCGAGCCGTAAAAACAGAAAGCGGGTCATCGCTGACTCATTAGAGTAAGGAAGCTTTTTTTTTTTTTTTTTTTTTTTTGGAAGCCTTATCACACGTTCTATTTGTCTTTTTTTCCTTGACTGAATTTTGATATTCAACAACAGAAAATAAAATAAAATAAAAATTAGAGATGGGGCGTTTACTGAGGTTTGGTAAACATTGGGCTAAACAGCATTTCCAATTCTACTTATATTTCCCTCTCATACTCACAGTCTAATTCCTCCTTTTCATTTAAAAAGAAAAGGTTAGTCGGCATATTGTTATATTCTCATTCTTTTTTCCCCTGATTATTTTTTGATAGAATCTCTTTCTCTCTCTCTCTCTCTCTCACCAAACGTGGCAAGTTGAAGATTACATAGAAAATAAGCTTGTGCTTTGTTCGTTAATTGAAGTTGAAATTTTTAAGTTGAAGTTGACTTATTTTTCAAATACTAGTTATAATTTTTTATTAATTTCTCATAAAAAAATAAAAATTGAGATGAAAAAATATAATTTAGTTGGAGTTAAACTTAAATATCAAACAAAGTCTTATACATACATACACGTAGATGTTTTCAACTTTCCAAGTGGCAATCTTGCCTATTTGAGATTTTTTTGAAAAAAAATTACATTATCTACCTCCCCAAAAAAAAAAAAAAAAAAAAAAGATTTATGTACCTACATTTACATTTGTCATTGTCTATTGACAACTTTTATCGTTGAAGTTGTGATCCCTAATTTTGTCCTATAAGGAAATTACGCATTAACTTCCCTAGGAGACAGGCATACACATCAAATAAGATCATATGAAACGTAGGCCTTTCTTTTCTTTTCTTGTCTTTTTTTTTTTTTTTTTTTTCACTTTAAACAAAACAAAACAAGAGAGAGAGAGAGAGAGAGAGAGAGAGAGAGAGAGAGAGAGAGAGAAAGGCGGTTTGGTTTCTTATCCTAATTGAATGATATAATGCATGCATTTAGGTAGTTTACTTTAATGAGGATTCTGCGGCTAGGGTATTAAAAACATGTTTTATAATATTTGATCAGCATTTTTTTACCATCATTTCATATCATATCTATTATAGTAAACAATTTATGTATATAAATATATGTAAATCATACCAATTTAGCATATTTAAATTAAAATATGATGATCCAAAATTGCACTATGATAAAGTATTTTTACATCTCTAAACAAAATAATGCTAAACAAAAAATTATTTATAAAAAGAAAAGATAAAACGTTCTTATAAACCCAATCTATAAAAGCATTAGAAAAGGGGGGGAAAACTATCAAAATGATAAATAAATAAATAAAGTCTAAATATATTAAGAAGTTAACTTTAGTATGACTAGTATAACTATTTTCACAATATAAAATCTTTTTCAAACCAAAGTCGAAACTTATATAAGACTTTTTCTTCCTTAGATCTTCGTTCACTTTTTCCCCCCTTAAATATTAAGTTCCGTTAATTTATCACAAAAAATAATTAAATGTTACAATCTATATCTCTTTATAATAATTATATAATACAGTGATCATCAATTTATTTTTCGCATGAAGACTTCGATTTTCAGGAAAGGCAAAAAAAAAAAAAAAACTATGTAGTATGATCATACGTGATTATAATTTAGTAAATTTCTAATGAAAGGAAAATGTAATTATAATTAAGTAACTTACACATCTTCTTGCACACATATCATGACAATTTCTAACTGCTATACCCTTCTTTGTTTTTAATAGTAACTGCTATACACTTGATGATGAAGACCCTCATTTTCTTTTTCTTCGAAAAAAACAAAAGGGGGAGAGAGACTAAAAAAGAAAAGATGATTGAAGATCTTTTTGTATGTTGATGGACGAAGTTTATCTCAAAATCTTTGGATAGTGATGGACACGTGGATAATTAATTTGGCAACCCAACAAGGACCCCCTATTTTTTTTTTCTTTTGCTTTTTTTTTTTTTTTTTTCTTGGTCTTAATTCACGAAAGACACTTTTATTTTTCCTTCTTTTTTTTTAATTTATTTTTGCTGCTGTCTTAATTCATGAAAGACACGAGACATTGAACTGAAATGTATACATGCAAAGATATTTTTGCAGTACGGTTTACGAATTAAATCTAAATGCTTTAAATTTTTTTTTTTTGTTAATAAATCTATTTCCTTACATGCCCTTAACCCAATCTAGGTTTAATGTGTCTTTGTTTAATTAGTAGAGGATGCGTTAACGATATTTCTATAGAAATAATATACTTTTAAAAGAAAATGTCATGTGTGTGAAGAAACATTTTGTGAACGCCACACACTTATGTCTAACAGAACTTCTATTTATAATATTTGTATGCGAATACACATACACACACACATATATATATATAGACATTTTTTTTATAAAAAAAAAAAAATCAAAATGAGATTTCTGATTCCTATTGATTAAAAAAAATAACTTTCTTAAATTTTAACTTGAAAGCTTTTATCTAAACCCTCCATTCTCATTGGCTAAGTTAGCCCAATATAACTCACACACACACACACATATATAATAAACATGTATATATGCATGCATGTATGTAACAACTCTGTAGAATATATATATATATATATATATATATGCATGTATGTATGTAACAATTCTGTAATTTTTTCATTTTCTTTTTCAAATGGGATCAAGTTTTAGTTTTTTTTTTCCACCCCCAAAGAAAATGTGATCTAGTTAAATTATATATTGGACGGCGTTAATCTTATGAGAATAGAAACCAAACCCAAAGGGACTATTAGAAATGTCGTAAATTTTTTTTTGATATCCAAAGAGAGGATTAATCTTGAGATAATGAGATATAAATCTAAAGTGGATATTAATCTTTGTGGTGCACATTCACGTACAAAGACTTGTTCAATTGATGATGTGATATTACCAACTTTCGGCACCAAATTTCCATATATTTCTCAGCTCCTTTACCCAAGAATGATCAACCTTTAATTGTCTTACTTCAAATGAGTGCAAAGACTCCATTTTTCTTCTTGATGTTGACTTTGAAACAGCTCTTATAATCTTTCATATATTTATTTATATATAAATATACTGAGACGGGCTCATGCCATTCGATATCCTTAAAAAACGGAATTTGTTGCTTTTTTAGTGAGATATTATAACAAAACATTTTTTACTTTTACTTATCATTTGCATCAATATTAAAATAATAACATATTATAATATTCTAAATAAAAAATTACATTTAAATCAATTAGTTGTTATAAGTTTTAAATAAAAAGTTACAACTGTCAGATGGGTCCGCTCATTAGATATATAACCGGCTCAACCCTTAGGGTACTTAGGCAATTGCCTAAGGCGCCAATCTAAACAAAGGCCCCAAATTAATATCATCTTCATATGTATCATATTGATATTATATGAAAATTAAAGAAAAATTAAATAGACAAAGATTTTGGAAAATTACGAAGTAGAATGGACACTTGTAAGTTGAAATATAGTAAACTAATATAGGAAGTGACATACTATGTTCTGTATTAAAATGTACTATAACCTTCGAAAATGATGAGAAATTCTATAATCACTTTTTTCTAATATACATTTCAGGCTTTAATTTGAACTTTAGATAGCAATTTTTTTTTTTTTTTTTTTTTTGACTGGAAACAACTACTTTTTAGCATTACTTATGAAACATTTTAAGTTGCTATAATTTTCGAAAGTAGTAAGCACCCTTTTAACAGTTTTTTATTTTTTAAAGTTGTTTAGATTTAAACAAATTTTTACATAAAATTTACATACTCAGTTAATTTTTAAAAATATATTTTAAAAAAAAAACCACTTCGAGAAGTTTTGCTTAAGGTCCCAAAATTGTCAGAGCCGGCCCTGATTAGATATAAGATATTTTATGTGTGTGCGTGTGTGTGTGTTTTTCCACTGTTAGGTCTCGTGGTGTGTGTGTTTCCAAATGCCTAACATTGCTTTTCAACTAATAACCTTTGAATCTAACATGCCCAATAACACACAACTACACTAAAAGTTCTCTAGAAAGGCGAGACTCTAAATTGTGTTTGTCATTTAATTGGTCAGCATGATCTCTTTGAGACAATATTTTTTTCTATATATTATTCTATCACTTAATTCGCATATCCTTCTATTGAACTCAAAAGGCACAAGTCTTTGTCATGTAAACATTCTTTATGCTCTATATATATATATATATATATATATATATATTCTCTTATAACTCCAGATTCTTCACGCAGCACCGAAGCTCAATTATGGTTTCCAAGGAACATAATTGTGATGCTGTGTGATCTTGAAAAGTGGGGACAAGAGGGAGATCAAGAACAATTTCCCAATTTTCCATCGGTTCGATAAAGAGAGGTATAAATTTGAAGAGAGGTATAAATTTGACGAAATGACAATATATTACTACTTTTTCTCTTTTCTTTTTCCTTTCTTTCTTTTTTTTTATAATTCATATAATGGTACCATTTAGTTGGATAAATAGTGGCCATATTATTGGTATAGATGAAAATGAAGGGGAATGGAATTTTGAGCACCAATTGATATTAGTTGCTCATATATAACATATCCCACAAAAATATGCTCATATATCGTTTGCTAAAACCGATTCCTAGTGTGGTCTCAAGAGCATCCCTCGTGCCCACATATGCCACTAGCAAGAAGTTGCATTTATAGAAAAAATATTCAGCATCCAATCACCCAAAAAAAAAAAAAAAGAAAGTAAGAAAAAAGAAAAGGGCCAAATGTTGAATCAAGAAAAACAATGATATAGTGCGGTTGCATACATTATTTAAATAGTAAATCTATACGCGGCTTAATTGAAATGTGTAAAATTTAAATCTCGAGCATAAATTAAAAAGAGAGAAAGAGAGAGAGGGATAATGCTGTTACATTTGTACATAATTTTCCTTAATGGATAATAACAACTTTTGTAGGTTATATGTTCATTGGATGATAATGACTATTTGGCTATATCACACCACTGTGTTAGGGTCCACTCAAGTGACCAAAGCCAAAATCAGCTCTTCCATTTTTTTTCAATTATTTGCAACTTGATTTAATCATTGGCCGCAAAGAAAAAAAAATTGTTCTCAAATTTAATTATCCCCTTATGCAAATCAAATGGACTGATACCAAACAAAATGTAACTCCTTGGAATTGACACCCCCAAACTCCACTTCCAATATATACAAACTTTTTCCCTAGATTATTGGGTTGAAAAAACATGGGTCATAAGATTTCTTTTTCAAATGTGTAATTATATCTTTGCCACGGAAGTCCTTTTTTGAAACAAAGAAAAGGATATTTATATGAGTTTGCTTTGAAACAACTTCAAATCAACCGTTAGTGTTAGTTTTGTTGTTCTTTTGATGGCTCCATTAGAAGCTTCTTGCTTCTTTTTTCAAGTCATCTTTGAGCCAATGCCACGTTTCTCGTCCTCATTGGAACAAGTTTTGAGTTGCGATTGGTGAAGGTCAACCTCTTTCCACTGACTCAATGATGTTGCTTAGGAAAGTTGAGACTCCTACTCCACTACATTTGTGTATAATTTGTAATTCCTTTCACACTCTTTCACTCTTTTTAATTGTTCTTTCTTCTTCCATTTGAGGCATATTTCTTCCTAACCATACTTTCAATATGAAAACGAGTGTGAAAATAGCAATAGTTCCAAGATCCAAGAGACTAGGCCAGGTATGTGAAAAGGCAGTATTGTAAAGTCTATTGCCTTTCTTTCCTCTTTTTTATTTTTTTTTATTTTTGTATGGTTAGTTTGGACCGGAAATGATTTCATCTTTTTTTCTTATGAACTTATCAACATATGGATAAAATATGATAAATGACAAAATATTATTAAGACGATAAACCTATTTTTACGCTTTCACATCAAAGTGAGATTAAAAAAAATTATTATTTTTCTTTTATTTAATGCCTATTGGTGTTCTAAAATTGGCCCCCCAAAAAAAACGCGGAAAAAACTTTATTTACACAATTTTATACATATAGAGTAATTTGACAACAACATTTTTGGGATAATGAATCTTAGCTTGGCCACCTTCCTTAGAGAAATAAGGTTGAGATTTGATTTTCAGATCAAGAACCAACTTGGGTTACAAGTTCAAAGCACCATCTTTGGTAAAATTGTTTGTCATGATTCATGAACATAGTCATCCTCTTATTCATTTAACATTGGCTGCCAAGTTAGTCCTGATGTTTCCATTAAAACCCAAGATCCACCACCAATATGGACCGGGCTAGACCTCGTTCGCTTGAGCCCACTCCTAATGGCCCAAAACATATTTGACCCATTTGATTGCAGCCTTAACTGAAGATGGCAGAGTAAGCAGTACATGTCATGAGCATGTAGCCCAAAACTTGGTCTTGGGCCTCTATAACTGCTGTAACACGAACATCATTATTCACCATTAGTGATGCATCACCATACACACGTGTGTATAGTAAAAGAGAATTGTCACCTGACAAACAGGGTCCCACTCCTGTTAGATGGAACGTTGATCTTTAAGCCGTGTAAGTTGTTCCACATTTCAACCCAATTTCCTATTTTTAGAGGTTGCTCTCTAATCAACTTTGAGCCTGAGAAAGTGCAGGAAGTAACCATTAACCATCAATTGTAGAGATCATATGTGACAGAAGAACAGAAATTGCAACTTATTACGGTGGCAGGCATTTCAAGAGGCCCAAAGAGTCATCTGTGCCGATCATTTTACTCTCCAAATCTTGAGCAGCATCAGTCATGCCTTGGGCATTGTAGGCTTGGATCATAGTGGCGAAGGTGATACTGTCCGGGTAACAATTCTGCTCCTTCATTGCCAAAAACAATTGATGCATGCTTTTCACGTCACCGGCCTGGCCATAGGCACTAATGGCACAGTTGATAAAGGGCGTGTCCAGTATAACATCAGAATTTTTCACTTGCCTCACAATAGAATTAACTTTCTCCATTAGTCCAGCTTTACTATAAGCATTAACAAGAGAGCAATAGGTGATAGAGTTAGGCTTCAGTCCTCTATGCTTCATTCTCTTGAAATACTCACCCATCATTGCAACATCTCCTGCTTTCCCGAACACCTCGATTACTGTGTTGAAAGTAACGACATTGGGGGTGAAAAATCTATTCTCCATAAACTCCATTACCGAGGTCATTTTGTCGTACAATCCCGCCTTCCCATACGATTTAATCAGGATGTTGAATGTCTTAACATCGGGCCTTACTCCCATCAGCTGAAACTCATCATACCACTTCTCCATCTTCTCAATACGGCCACTATTTCCATAGGCCCCAATGAAAGAATTCAACGTGAAAACATCCGGAAGGCAGCTGCCACTCTCAATCATATTCGTCAAAGAGTCCTCCATCAGTTCAAACATCTCCGCCTTACCGTATCCATGAATAAGAGTATTGTACGTCACAGTGCTACATTTGATCCCCAAATAAGACATCTCATCAAGAACTCGCTCAATGAGATCCAGACGGTGGTACTTGGTACAGCAGTTAATGAGAATCGAGTACGTATACACATCTGGTTTGCAATCAGAGACCGATTTCATATCATCCACAGTGGAAAATGCCTCTTCCAATTGGCCACTTTGGCCATAGGCACTAACAAGAGAAGTGTAGACGTCAATAGTCGGTTTGAGCCCGTCCAACAACATGGTCTCAAAGAGCAAGCTTGCCTGCTTAGGCTGCTTGCACTTGCCAAGCATCATCAGCAGTTTCGTGTACGTTTGACGTCTCGGTTCGTACCAGTTTTGCATTCGTAGTAATTCAAAGATCTACAGCAAGAAAACCCTATTTCATTTCATAATCAATTACATTAAAATATATATAAATTCATCGAAAAAAAAAAAAAAAGAAAGGCGAACCTTTAGAGCAGTGTCCCAGGAGTTGTTTCGAACGGCCTGGTCAAGTGCCTCGAGAACAGGTCTAGGCCAGAGGTTATTGTACTTTTTGGAGTTGGCTTTTCTCTCAATGTTCTCAACAGCAGCGTCGGTTCGCAGTATCCAAGACAGGTCCTTGTTGGGGTCCTTCTGGAGACCCTTTCGGGAGCCTTCGGACCTCCGCTTCGACAGATGCCGACACCGAATCTGTTGGTCACTTCGGACTTTTGTCGAACAGGTGGTGGGGCTTAACGAGGTTCCAAACGAAAACCCCAGTTTGGAAGCTTCGAGAAGGTGACACTCCATCTTGGGAGTTTTGGGATGGTGATAAGGTTGAGGTCTGGTATTTGATGAAAGAAGAAGAGAGGCGTACGTTAGTGGTGTCAAGGTAGAAATGATAATTGCGCGGGCAGAGTAGAATATGGTAATGTTTAGACTTCAGAGCCGTTATTTACAGTTGACAAAATGAATCTGTGGAAGAATAGATGTGAGTGGGCTTTTGGGAGGGTTTAGTGGACTTTTGGGCCTATAGGTTGCTTGTTTTTGGGCTTTTGCGTCCTGGAAAACAACCCAACCCTCCTCTTCACACCTTTAATAGGCTCACTTTTTTCCTCTTTTTTTTTTTATTTAATTTTTTCAAAAATGAATTCAGACATTTTATTCTGATATATCTCACTTGTTAAACAAAATGAAGAAGAACAATAGTCTATTTTTCTTTAAATCTGTACGTAAAACTTTCTCAATTTTTTATCTGACTAAAAAAAATGCTTTAAGGATAGTGAGTAGTGTCTCCTTAGGTAATTACGTCTATTAGAATGAAACTGACTCGAATCTAAAACTTTATCGAGAAAAACAAGCAATCTTACTATTCAACTATAAACCTTTTCGACTGTCTTTGAACTAGTTTTAGGAAAAATTCTATTAATCTAAATAAGCCTTCCACAAATCTCAAGCTCAATATTACTGCTCACCAATAATATGAAGTCTCAACCATATGTTATGTTATCCTACAGGGAAACAGAAAATATGCACTAGCGTAATAAAGGAGTTGCCATAGAAATTGGTATCTTGAGAATCCACCTTAATGGTCAATGGTTAGCTATAGTTCTTATGGGTGGTTTTGCTAGAATGGGAAATAATGAGATCACTATTTTAGTAAATGATGCGAAGAAAGATAGTGACATTGATATATAAGAAGCTGAACAAACTCTTGAAATAGCGGAAGTTAACTTGAGTGAAGTTTAAGACAAGAGACAAATAATTGAGACAAATTTAGCCTTCAGACGAACTAAAATATGAATAATGACTGTTAATGTGATGCCATAATTAGTTGTTGATTTGTCCAAATTAATAAGCAAAATAAGATATACATATTTGAAATTGTTGTCGGGAGTTTTGCAATTGGCATTGATTTGCATGCGTTGCTTGCCTCTCTGATTAGTTCCCAATTGGCATTTTATCTCAATGTTTTGTTTTAAATGTATATTTACACATCATTCAAAGTATTTAGAATTGGAATTAACAACTCATTCTTTATATAGACGGTTGGCAATGGCTTACGCAAGGAAAAAGAAAAATAATAAAAATAAGAGTAAGTCCCATTTATTTGGGTATATTCCATTCAAATTTGTTCAAGAGCAAGTTGTTGGTGATGCTAATTCTGCTAACAAATGGCATATAAAAGTCTACTGTATAATAAAATAAAACTACTAATTCTATTTTGTAATAAACTGGTGTAGGCTCTAACTCACATCATTCAGGACTCTTGGTACGAGGAGGACTACCAGCCAACCGTACAATTTAAAAAGAAAAAAATAACATTCAAATTAGAAATTTTTTAGTATTTTTACTAACAAAAAAATGGATTATATTAGAGGTGAAGGTTTATATGAATCACTCATAAAATAAGTTGTTTACATGTTTATTTATGATAATATGATGAATCGAGATCCAAAAGTTAAAAAAAAAAAAAACAAAAAAACAAAAACGAGAAATCTATAATAAAATATGAAAAAAATACTTGATTTGTTGATTTTGTTTTAAACCATCAAAATAATTTCTAATTTTATTCGTTGTGTATACCTTCTTATTTTAATGCGATTATAATCAGATTTAACAATTAAAAAATATATATTACTTATTGAAATATTTAATGTGTAAGTTTGAGTTGAAATATTTTTATTTTAATAATAATTTTTTTAAAATTTTTAATAAATATAAAAAACTTTTTCAGAAAAAATAAAAAATTTTCTCAGAAAAAATAAAAAAAATATAATTCCACTTAAGTGAAATAAGGACCTGTTTGGTGCACAAGTTCAGTTTGAGTTGAGTTGAGATTTTTAAGGGGGAGTTTGGTGTGTAAGTTTGAGTTAAGATTTATAAGTTTAAATAGTAAATTTTGTTGACTTTTCAGAAAAGACAAAAAACTTTTTGGGAAAAAGACAAAAATTTTTGAGAAAAAAGACAAAAATAAGTTTGAACCAAACTTATGACCAAACATGACCTAAGTTTAAATAATAATTTTTATTGACTTTTTTAAAAAAAACAAAAAAAAATTTCAGAAAAAATAAAAAAATATAATTTAATTTAAAATGAATATAAATATCAAACACCTCTAAAAGTGACAAACAATATCTTAAAAGCTCTTTTAAAAGAATAAGTACTATTGAAAAGAATTAGCAGCAACCGAAGCCTGATCTTTTGAATGGTAATAAAGGTTTTGGTGTTTATTTATTTATTTATTTATTTATTTATTCATAAGAATTTGGTAGAATTGTCAGAGCCCGGACTTTGGGAGGTTGAGCTGGTCACCACCCAGAAGGGCAGGTAGTGGCTCTCCAGTCAAAAATTGTGAGACCAGAAAAAGGAATTAGTCAAACAGAGAGACTAGTAGGGAATTTATTGCAACTTTTAGACAAAGTAGGGGGCAAAATTGGTAAAGACACGCACCCAATTTGTGACTCTGACTTTTTGTAAGGTTCAGTTCAATGAATTAATTTTACAATCAGTCCTTCCTAACTACTGGTTTTTCCACGTTCCAACCATGCGCCAACTTTACGCGGCGATGATTTTAGGCATTTTTATTATTTAATTCCTTTTATTTATTTATTTATTTTCTTTATGACGCGGCTTCATGGGTCCCAAAAAACTTTTTTTGTTGTTGTTAGCACGGTTTTATCCTTTATTTGCATCCAGGTCCTTAATCTTTTGTTTATTTACTTTTTGTTTTTCACCTACTTTTTTTTTAAATGAAATTCATTTAACTAAAAGATCTTACAGATAGCAAACATAATGCGAATGACCCATGTGGAATACAATACAAAGCACTCGATAAAAACTAGTTCCATCGATAAAATCTGATGAAGTACAGGAAAAACGATGCAAGACAAAACCTGATATCAAGAAAATTACTCGACACATCAATTTGAGCACGCATAAGGCTCTTTTTGAAGCCACAACAATCGATGGAAGCTTTCGATCCATCGAGAACACGTAACATGTAACAACAATGCCACAAACATCTCCGCTAAGACTCATAGGTAGTAGAACTTCTAACTCGCCAAGACCTAAATCTGACAGACCAAAAACAAACTCAAATGGTGGGAGAACCACCTCCATTATTACAATGATAATACTAAAATTATATGGTGAAAATATCAACGACTTTATTAGACCAAAACATAAAAAACTAAAGACTAAATCATGACCGTCGCAAGCCTTCAATAAAAGTGTTGCCGGAAAGAGGATCATTAGAGTAGGAGGAACGCTTTAGGGGACAAGCAACGAAGCCAACGAGATGCCTTCAAACAGCAGATGTGAAATACATGCGCTACCACCATCAACATCCAAAGCCAGAACCACCACCTCCACAAGAAGCTCACCACCGTTTGGAACAAACCCCGAAAAAGTACAACCATAAGACGAGAAAAACTTCACAAAATGCCTTCAAGCTGTCTGAAAACCATCCTATAAACGATATCAGATCCGCTCTAATGAAGTCACGCCGCCAAACACAGCCACTACCATAAAAAAACTCACAACGATACAAGTTCAGTGACCAATTTTTAAGGTCAGAGGTCCAATAACGTGCCCAAAGGTAGTCTCAGAACCCCAGCTAACTCACTCTCTCCTTTTCTCTTTTTCTTGTTTCCTAGGACCGGCTGCTTCTCTAAAAAAAAGTTCTTAAAGACAATTAGTTTAGAATTTTCCACCTACTTACTTCTTGTTATTTTTTTGAAACGTGTAACCTTTTTTTTTTTTTTTTTTTCCGTTTACCTCAATTTTTAGAAAATTTGAATATTGCATCTCCAAATAGCAATAAAATGTAGATGATTTTTTAGTGAGATCTGATTTTTTTTTTTTTGAGGAAAGTGATTTCATCTTTTAAAACTATTTTTTTATGTAGTATTAAGATATCAATTATAATCTCAATTTTTGAATATTAACTCATATGATGACGAGTTGTTATTTATGTTAATTAGTAGATACAATCTTTTAATTTTAATTGATTTGATAATTTTTTAGGCATACTTAAAAAGACAACTTATATTATCTAAGGTGATATTCAAAAGTTAGTATGGAAATTTGCATATTTAGTCTTTTTCTTTTTTCCTCGAGTAAGCAGTATTTACAATTTACATGGGAGACCACATCTTTAGAAATCTATAAATATGATATTTTCAACACATGAGACTAATGAATCTAGAGTTTTATTTTCCTTTGACATCTAGACCTTTTTTATTTTGACCTTGTGAGATGATCCATCATGAAACTGCCGCATTTCAAGAATTTCTGTATGAAATCAAGAAAAATTTCATAGCATTTAATGCTTTGTTTGCGTACGTATGAGATCTACACATTTAGATTAATTAAGTAAGACTCAATAAAATTTTTGAAAACTTTCCTTTGGCTTTAATGACTCTGAGAAACAGACATATATGAAATCAGATTGTTCTCAAAGAGTACTTCAATTTAGAAGTTTTTATTTGTAGAAAAGAAAGGATATGCGAGTAAATGACTTTTTTTTTTTTTTAAGAAATCTTTAATAAATTATTGAAATCTTATAAAATTAGAATGATGATCGTTTTAAAAAATGATAATTAATAATTAATCAATATTAATATTATATTTATTTTTATCTTTTTTTTTTAAAAAGAAAAGAATTCAAATACTTATTAATACAGGATCAAGAGAAATATAGAAAAATAAAACATTAAAAATACTATAGTAGATTAAAAGGAAAGAGAAGATTTTAGACAGAAAATAAAACTTCAATGGAGGGAGTAGGGGGATTTGAAACCTCAATATTTATTTATCAACTAAATCGGAATTAAATTTACGATTATTAAGTTTTTCCAATGTCAATCATAATCGAGAAATAAAAAACGGTAATAAAATAAACTTTATTAAATCCTAAAGCAATTCGAATAGCTAAGCATGATCTTAAACAAAATAATAAAAATATTAATATATCTCCTTCCAAAGAAATATCAGATATATATATCTTTATTTTAATCCTTATCACTGAGTTAGAGTTATTTAACTACAATTAACCTAAACTATTAGGGCATATATGCAAGCAAAAACTATAAATATGTAAAATATGAATTTTTTTTTATTTTTTATATTCACATTTTAAACAAACAATATTTAAAATGTGAATATTTTCGATCACGTTGACACTTATGTGTTTTTGAATTAACCTAAATGTAAGGGCATAAATGCAAATACAAAACTTGAGTAGACCAATGTGTAAATTGTGAAAGAAAAGAAAGAACCGACGAAGGAGAGAGAGAGAGAGCAGACAGAGAAAATCGTCTCCCTATATATGCGGCCTTCATCTTGCTCTCAAAACCAAAACAAAAAAAAACTTCTCTGCAAAAATCCCCCAATTTTATGGGCTCTGACGTTTGGGACAGCTTCTTATAGCACCAACAATTCTTCCTCTTTTCTAACATTTTCCCCTCACTTTCTCTCCCTCTTTTCTCGCCCCCCAAACACGCCAAAATCTCGGAAGAGAGAGAAAGAGAGAGAAATGGGGAAGTTCGTCGAGATTCTGGACGCAGGAGTGAGAATCGCCGCAAGATTCCATTCTCACTGCCCGCAGACCAGCCGTATGTACTACCATCCTCCAGCTAACTCGGACAACAACAACCACCATAACCACCACTTTTTCTTCTACGGCGGCGGCGGCGGAGACGGCGGCGCGGAGGATGTTAAGGTGATGAAGTGTGGGCCCAAGGCGATTGGCGCCGGTGCCGACAATCAGGAGTTCATTCTTTACTCCGTTTGATGGCCGAGCCAATTTCCCAATGTACAACACGGATTTTTTTTTCCTTCTTTTTGATTTCATTTTTGTTTCTCTGGAAATTGGAGGGAAAAGAAAAGAGGAAGATGGAGAGATTTTGTGATTCTGAGGCAATTCTGTTGTTGTTTTGAATTTTTACTTTGATTCTGATAAACTTCTCAATTGAGATCGATGAGGAATAGAAAATTCTTTATTCTTTGCTGATGATTTTTTATTTAATTTTATTTTGAAGCTTTTTATGTTTTGGCATGTTATTTTGCCATTGATGTGACGATTTGGGAGCAAATAATTTTTCTTTTCTTAAATTTCAATATTATTTTTCTAACAAGGGTCATAAAGGAAGAGTTTTTTTTTTTTTTTTTTTTTAACGTAAGGAAGCGTTTTTATACATTAGTTTGTTTTGTTAGACTCAACTGAAAATTGAGCTCCAATATTGCTTGAAGAAACCAAAAGAATGTCAGAAAACTTAAGTGACAAAAAAAGAACAAAAAAATTCATTGTTTTTGGGTAGGATTGGATTAAAAGTAAATTAGTTTTCTTGAAGAAATTCATTGCCAGTGACTAATGTCCCAAATTGGGGTTTTTTTTTTGAATTTTCAATTTTTTTTGAATTTTTATAAGAAATAAAAATCCAATTTTTTGGTGCATCTGTTATGAGACAGCTCAATACAACTGACAAAGGAGAAACCACTAACACAAAAAATGAATGGCACATATTGCAGAACACAAGTTCAATTGAAAATATCCACATATTTGATATGAAAAATCTATCATTAGTAATTCAATTTTTAAAGGTGACCTCGGCGGCACAGTTCAGGCCCTCCACCGTTGGCCAGAGGTGATTGGCGGCGGCGCCGAGCATGAGGAGTTCATTCTTTAGTCAAGTTTGATGACCAAAACACAGTGCAACGATTGCTTTTTGGGTGGTGGAAAAGTAGTTGGAAATTCTTGCTTGTTTCTTTTAGGATTGAGGAGTTGAGACTGATATCAAAAGGTTTCTATTTAAGAACTTTTTTATTTTTATTTTTTCACAACAAATAGGACGAATTTTCAAGTTAACCCGTGGGAAAGTGAGACTCAGATGATTCCTTTGTTCTAAGTTTTAACTCGATTTGTAAAACTTTCTTTAGGAGGAGGAAAAGAAAACGTCAAGGAAAGAAGAATCTGTGCTTGAAGAAACATTGTTCCAAGGGAAAAAATGTCAGATCTCGAGTGAGAAAACAGAAAATTGTTTTTGTTCATTGAAATTGGATCAACAAATCGTTCTCTTGGAGAAATTCAGTGCATGTGGCAATGCATTATGCTGCCTAGTGCATAGAAAAAGAAAAACAACTTGGGACATCGTAGTTGCTAAGCAATACTACTTATAAAAAGTGAGAATCATAATTATTAATGGAATAATGCAGCGAGTAGAATGCTTTTAACTCTTTTCCTTACAGGACGACCCTGCTCGACAACCCCAACCCAGCCATTATATTGTACGGCATTAGATCCAAAATGACTTGCGTGAAATTGAAACCTTTGAGTAGAATTGGATCAAGACCCTTTTCGTTCTATATGTCGTTCTCGGGATTTCTTCCATTAAAGAAAGGACGGGGGTACTTAACGTATGACGTTGGGAACCATTGATGACTTTAGCGTTGTTCGAAGCAAAACGCAACATGTAAAAGAATTCAATATAAACAGAGAGAATAAAAAGAAAAAAGAAAAGAGAGAAAAAAACATGTGCACAAGTTCTATCAAAGGCAGGGGGTAAAATTTTCATGCTTTCACACTCACTGGTCATGTGGAGCCGAAAGCTAAGAGTGTTGGTCAAGCAGATTACTAATGTTGCAAACTGAAATACAGATGGGCAACTCATATAAATACACACCACTCACTGATGAATTATCTAGAGAGATTTTCAAAGCACAAATTCTAACAACAAACTTCTCCAAAAGATCAAAATCCCTTGAGAGATTCCCCTGCCCTAGCATGTTTCCGCTTCACTCACTATCCGAATGCGGCTTCCGGGCCAAGAAGAAATACATTGGTGTGAAGATCTCTTTCCTGAAAGAGAGAGAAAATATCAACAAAATAACATTAGTAATCAAGTTATGGTGTCGTTTAGAAATCTTGAGCAGTTTGGTCCGTAAACTTAAATTTAGATATGAGATGTCTTTTTTTCTCTTCTCTTAATTGTCATTTCATTCATTTGATCCAATTCCGAATTGTCGTTTAGGAAAAGGAAAAAAGTGTGGTGAAGATGAATACTTACTTTCCGCCTTCAACTAGCCCTTCCGCAGCTTTCTCAAGAAAATCTTGAACTCTCTGACTTCCCTTTGGGGCGAGGCCAATAGCTTCTAGGGCCTTGACCTGTGTTTAGGAGAGACAGACAGACACTCGTAAACTGCTTTCGACATATAGAGAAAAAACAGAGAAAAATATAGCAGTTCTCAATGGCACTCACTATCAGCAACAAAATGGGATTGTTCCAAAATTTCAAAGGAAAAGGAATGGTTATGGAGGCTGCAAATGTACTATAGATATAACTTACCATGTTTTTGGTAATAAAACGTCCAACCGCTGTTAGACGGAAACTACTCAACGAGAAGTGACTTTTGTCCAAAGGCAAGTACCAAGGGACAGGTGAGTCCGCAGAAAGATCTTTCTCCCATATGACCTTTGTCACAAGTTTAAAAAAAAATAAAGAAAAAAATATATTAAAAATTTCATATTTTTCTTACAGATGCAGTCATCTATGTGGATTGAGAAGAAAGAACTCGAAACCAACCTCAAAACCTGCTTGTTTAAGAGCTTCAAGGCATTTTCCTGTCAACCTGATGTCTGGGAGGCCATCACCAATCTCAATTTCTGCCTGTATCAATAAAGTTTCGGTCTAAACTTTGAAATCTAATATCACAAAGCAGGGAAATAAAAAGTAACATTGGAATATATATATTTATAAGGTACCTTGATCTTTTGATGTTCTTGGTTATTGGGATCAAATGAATCAGTCATGCACCACTCATATGCCGCAAAATATTGGCCAGGCTTCAAAACTCTATATATCTCCTTATAGCATCCATACTAACCATATATAGAAATAAGTACTTTAACCGACAGAAACAAAGAAAAGAAAACGCGTGAAGCATTAGTATGAGAGATCAATGCTTGCAAGGGACGGAAATGACATACTGCATCTGGTGCATGGCAAGTAGCCTCAATTGCATATACTGCATCAAATGTATTGTCAGAAAATGGCATCTTCATAAAATCAGCCTGCAATGTTGAGAAACAAAAATGAGATCTTTAACCATAATCATGTTCTTTAATTTCTCCAGATTTACTATTAACAGAAACAAAGAATGAAAAACGTTTTGAACTGAAAGGAGTCTAACAGAAGACCATGAACTACAAATGAACACCAACCTTAACAAAGTCGCAGGTCTTGTCCACTCCTACAACCCGGTTCAGTTCCTATGGAGCAATTGAAGCATGTAAATAATAACACGTCGAAATTTAAGCATTAATAAATTGGTCTAAAACCTAACCATTTTAAATATTCAAGGTGTTATTACCGCACAAGAACAAGTTCATGACCATAACACAGGTCCTAACAAAAAAGAAATAGCGTTTGTGAATAAATGGAAGCATTTACCTTTCCTCTTGATATCTGATATTCGTTGTTGTTCAACCCAGTAACCGAAGTGGAGCTGCAAAAAACCATAAAAATAATAACAATTATTATTATTAGCAGAGCTCCTGCTTCACACAAATTAATTACAATCTATGCTTAACTTGACAATAGCATTTCAACCAAAGCAATGAATGGAAGCCAACACAAACAAGTGTAAACCCAGTCCCTTTTTCAAAGCATGTGCTTTCATTTTAATTGAAATTCCTGTACAAGAGATACAGAAGATAAAAAACAAAAAGATAATTCACCTGAATCGAGCGATTTCTCTTAGTGGACCCCCAATTCCACAGCCCACATCTAACACCTAACACAAGGAGAAAAAACAGCAGAGCTTAACAATCTGAACCATATAACAAAAAGCATAGAACTGAATCCCTCTCTTTCCTTGAATGTTGTATTGAAGACAACATACCTTTTGTCCTGGTTTCAGTCCTAGTTGTAAGGCAAGGAAGTGCTCGTGACGCTTGATGCTCTCTCGAAGGGACTCTCCCTTCCATCTGGCAAGGATGGTTGTGGTTATTCAGAAATATGATGAAAATCAGCAACAGAACTTGACCACGAAACGTTGAAAAAAGGTACCTGTGTGCAAAATGGAAGGATTCTCCCCAGCCAAATTCATAGAAGCTGGTAACGAGATCATAATATTTATTGACCTGAAATCCACAGGCAAGAACAACGTGACTTAGCAACTCCTCTACTCTTGAATGAAATAGTACCAGAGTAGCAGTATTAAAAGGGGATGCGGTGACAAAAAGAGACGACTAGAAATGTTCAATCTTGCCAACAGCAATTTAGCCTCAGTATTCCACAAAGCTAGATATTTTCTTGGTGGTTATACTTATGACCAAGAAAGAGCTTTTCCTTTCCTTTTCTTTTTTTTTTTTTTTTTTTTTTAATAGCTTCTCTTACCATGTCAGTATAGTTAGCTTTTCTCTCTTCCTCTTCGCCTCCGTAACAGACATGGTACTTCTCATACCTGAACCACCGTTCAGTAAATAAAACTCTACATTAACTTCTTGATCATGAATCATGCTGTTTTGCAGATAAGAAACTAAATCAACCATTAAGTTTGCAGCAATTGAGAACATTAACATCTCGATCATAAGAAATTCGACAATTCACAAAACAGTCAAAACAAACTTCAGTACTTTGTGGTGTCAACTATCACCTAACATGGCCAAGCATAGTTTATGCAACTTATATTTCAAAAGCACAAAATTGCTTGGCACTACAGTAAAAAGCATTTCGGTGGTACACATAAAAGTAATGCACTTTTCCTATGTCATCGTACAGTACAAGAAAATCCTAGTTTTTTTAGTTAATCCTAAGTTTTCCATTCTTTTTTATTATTATTATTATTTTAATGTCTTTCAAGAAATGCAGTTGATCCATGATTCAATTTTTAATAGTTGATTTAGGAAGATTGTATAAGTACAAGAGTTTTATATAACTAAGTGCTACCAAAAAGTCAAAAACCAAGAAATGAAGTGATGTAACCAGGCAGATGACACATTTAAGAAGAATACTCCGAAATCTAGTTCAAATAAATGCCCATTTTTTTCACGGTAAGAGGGCATAAGACTCGCCCTTATAACAGAGAAACGAAGACACAACCTGGGAGCTCCTAGCCTCCTACCTAAACCCCTTCCCTCCTATCCGCTGAACTAGCCCTGATGTGTAGATAAATACCCGTATAATATTACTCTTTTTTTAAAATAAAATAAAAAAGAAAATGAATTCATTTCTGATTAAAACAAAGCAAACATCAAGTATATGCTTGTATAGAAAACTTGGTGAGGTCAGGATCTTTAAGGGGATAACATGTTACAACAAGACTTCACAGTCCACCCCAAACAAAATTTAACCTTAGGCTTAGCAGTAGAAAAAACTTCAAATTTCTTTGTTACCCAGGTTTCTCATAGGTTTCATCTTCAATTTTATTTTAGTTATAAAGTGTAAAACTTACTCTGGTTAACTAGATCTGACAAGACAATAAACCAAATTTCTTCAGTACTTTATTTATTAAATTCACTATTTCATTTATTTGGTTCGCAACCAAAAGACCCTGGCCACGCACAACCAACATATAAATATGTAAATTATATATATAAATAATGTTATCTTTTATATGTATATATGGATGTATATAACACATGTGCATTCATTACTACATTTGGCAGATAAGATAAAAACCCAAGTCACCGGCACGACATGCTGCGACATCACATCAAATTAAAACCTGACCTGGTCTTGCTTAATCAGGCCTAATTAAACAATAATTAAGAATTAAGCACACTTAAATAAGGCAGAGATTTTGAAATTAGAATCTAACCACACAATGATCCACAAAGGAAAAAGACATCATTTCACAGAAAGTTTCATGGTAGAGAGAGAAAGTAGTGAATTTGTAAAGAGAGAGAGAGAGAGAGAGAGAGAGACGTACTTATCGACGGCGGAAAGGACTTCGCTTTTGTCGATCTTTCCGCCGAGACCCGACGCGAGATCCAATGCTCCGGCTTTCGACATACCCTAGGTTACTCCGAACACGAACTCAAGGAGATCTAGAAAATTCATCGGAAAAACCAAAAAACAAAAAACAAAATTAATTCGAACAATGAAGAAAAGCAATGCATGTGATTGTCGACGAAAAATCATGGTTGGTTTGGAGTACAATGCAGAGCTAAGCAATAATATTTACATCGAAAAAGAGGATCGAGACTTTTGCAGTGAAGGGGAGAGGGAGAGAGAGAGAGAGAGAGAGAGGGAGTTTCGTATATATAGAGAGAGATTGCTCGTTCGGGGAGAGAGAAATGGTATAGCCTGAAAGAGTTTCATACTTTTGCTTTTGTTCTTTTTTGGAAAATTTGATTTAAATTTTTTTTTTTTAACTTGGATTTTTCATTTATTTAATTAGTGCAATTAATTAATTAAGGGCCTATTTGGTATACAAGTTCAGTTTGAGTTGAGTTAAAATTTTTAAGTTTAAATAGTAATTTTTGTTGACTTTTTCAGAAAAGCCAAAAAACTTTTGAGGAAAAGACAAAAAACATGATGAAAAAAGTACAATTTAGTTTAAACCAAATTGGTAAACCAAACGGGCCCTAAGGATCAACAATTCTATGATGTTTTGTATGCAATCTCTAACACTCTTTCAATTTTACTCTAAAAAAAACAAAAAAAGAAAACAATCTTTCAATTTAAGAGAGAACAAAATTGAGATATTTTGATCAATTTTGAATCTCTCTTCTAATCCATTTAAACGATTTTGAGTCTCTCACTCTCTCTCTTATTTCATTATTTATATTTTTCTCTTGTACAAATAATTATAAATGTCAAAATCTTTTCATATATCCCTCTATCTATCTTCTTTCTTTTTTCTCTTTTATCAAACACACTCATATTGGTATGTGGATTAAATATTACCATATGAATCAAAAATTTAAAAAAAAAATTATGCATATATATATCAATAAAAAAATAATAATTCAATAACAAATAAATTGGTATTAAAAAATTAAATTAGAGTTAATATCTCTTATATTATTTAAAGATTATGAGCTACTACTTAGGAAAAAAATTATGTGCTATCTTCCCGACGCAAACGAAAAGGAAACACAAATAGGCAAAAAAAAAAAAAAAAAAAAACACACACACACACACACAAACTTGGCAAAGTTTAGCCAAGTTTTAAAAATTAAGTGGAAAACACAAGTAGATAAAAGATAAACTCTCACTACGTTACATAATGACAATTTATTTCTTTTAATGATTTGTATTGCTATGGTACCATATAAGCTTTTATGTGCAAATTCAGATTGTTCGTCTTGCCTTTTAAAAAAAATAAATAAATAAACTTCAATGGCTAGTTTTCAGAATATTTATTGGCTTACTGGACATAGTTTGGGGGAAGTACATATTTACCAATAACTAATTTTCGCAAAAACTTGAAAAAAAAAAAAAAAAAAGGGTACAGACAGCACATACAAAAGTCGTAAGTGTCTTTTTCTCTGACGACAACTGGAGGACTTTGCATCTTGTCGCCACGACAGCACCACACGTGGGTGCCAGCCTCACTTGAGAGTTGTGATTGGTTGCATTAATTAATTCTAATCTTTCATTTTCATTTTCGTTTGATATCTATTCATCATGGTGAGTGACGAGCAGTACCTGCTCTTTAGTTTGGGGGGGTGGGGTGGGGAAAAGAAGAAGAAGGGGAAAATCACTACTAATTTGTTTAAGCAAACTGAATGGTAAGTCCACTCTCGTCCTTTATTTGAGTAGGGATTACAGTTATGAACAGAGTATATATACAATCTAATTTAAGATGTATATATCATGTGAGTAGCATATTATCTTATGAAATTATTAGGTCATCCTCTATTTTTATAAATTTATAAACAGTTAGTTTCTGTATTGATATGAGAATATGTTATTGATTAAGAATATAAAATAAAAATCAAATTATGATATTTTCATATATATAAAGGAGAGTGTATGGTAGAGATTAATTAAGAGTAATTATCAATATAGTCTAATCCAACGGTACAACATGATTGTATGGTGAAATAAATGGTTATAAAGTATGACATACTGATGTTAATATAAGCTAACAAGCACACAAATTTTTTTTTTTTTTTAAATTTCAAATTAACTTTGTTTTTATTTCTTTCTATCTTTTTTTTTTCCCAACAGATGTTCCTCAAAATCCAAACCCATCATTACAACTCTGCAAATTTTTGAGCAATTAACAACAAACAAGAAAATTTAGAAGATTTATTGGGCTTTAATGGAGGATTATTGCAAATTCTTCCTTTTTTTCATTTTTTTTTTTCTAGATCTCTCAACTCTCATCTCCATAGCTACTGACCAAGAAAACTTCCTCCCGCCAGCCATCGTTCAATGTGCCCCATCGTCAGCAACTATCTAGAGATTTTTAATGAAAACAATTATCGATTTCTCTTGATGCTCTATTTTTAGGGCTTGATCTAGAGATTTGAGAAAGAATCATTAGTTTGTTTCTCTTGTTGGAGATGGGTTTCAAAGATAGGTGTAGTTGGGGAGAATCGAATTGAAGGCAAGGGGGCTTAGGTTGTGTGGTCTTGGTCTGTAATGAGGGGACTTCTTCTAGTAGCTTATCCATGCCCGATCCAAGCAAGAACTCCGACATGCTTGTCGGAAGGTGGCGGAGTCCAGCGCTGGTGCCGTCGAAAGAACAACTCAAAGCTATTGCTCCGCTCGCTGTCTCTTCCGACTGCAAATTCCTTAGTCGTTCCGCGAAGCACAATTACCGGATTGAAAGCAGAGCAGCGAGTGGTGCTTAGGCGGGTTCAAAGGTTTTATGGAGTTCTGTGAAGTGACAGCTTGTACCGAGCAAAATCTAAAAATAGTTATCATATACACACACTAGCATAAAATTAAATAATAGAAAAAAAATGTTAAAATAGTTTTCGGTGTTCTTGAGAAAACTTTGAATGTGTTTTCCCATAGAGAGAGAAAACAAAAAATAACATAGTTGCAGATGAAGAAGATTTAAAGGCTTTTTTACTGCTTAATATGGGGCCAAGTCAGAAGTAAAGAAAAAAAAAGAAAAAAGTTCACAGGAAAAGAGTACCTTTTATTTTTTAATTTTTTTAACTTATAATACTACGAGTCAAGATATACCATAATTATAATATACATAGAGCAGTTAAGCCAATAGATGATATTTTAATGGCCTAAAAAATGATCTCCACAATAATTCCTCTTCATAAAGCTCTACTGGAGTCGCTCCTATATATATATATATATTTCCTTTTTTTTTTTTAACATGAAATGGTGAGATTCTAATTCAAAACTTAAAGTTTAAGATATGTGTGAAGTTAACACTACATCAAGCCTACAATTGACATTGCTCTAGAAAATGTCTGTGATACTTTTTCTCAAAGGATATTTTACTTAAGCAACTTAAATTTAATTTCTTAAATAAATAAATTGATATAAAAAAAACTAAATTTACTTGGTGATAAAGTTATTGATGATGAGTATTATACTATTATGACTCTTCGTGTTTATGAGAGTCAGAAATCAAAACATATAAGCTCTAGAGTGAGCAAGCATTGATTAGCCTAAAAGACATTTTTCCATAAGTGGGTCACATTGAATATTTTATTTTGGACATTCTTTATGAGGTCACTGAAAGTTATACAGAAAGTGGTAAAATCACGTAAATGCCATGAGCGCTTTGTCTCTTTGGTTTTTGTACATGTGCACGTCACGAAAGCATCACCTGAAATGATACATGTATTTTTTTTTATTATTTAAATATAAAAGAGGATATGTAGTGTCCCCACATCCCTAACTCAATAATCATAGAATGAGTTTGATGGGATAACCGAGGATTTTATCTCTACACCTTCAATAACAACTTATGGCTTCAAGAACTATTTTCAATTTATCACATGGTCTATATATCAAAAACACTCTTAAATGCAACAATACTCAGAATTTTAAAAAGATAAATATGAATGTTTTAAATAACACTTCCTCAATCATCATGTCATCATCATAAGTGATGGAATAATACATATATTATTTAGACTACATTTTTGTGATTGGCAAATCAAAACCGTAAATTGTTATCTAACCTAATCCACCCTCCCCCCTCCAAAAAAAAAAACCCAAAAAACATATTAAAAAAAAAAAACTGACACAGATTAACTTAAACGAAACGACAAGAATTTTTTAGCATACATCTAAAAACCATATGCAGATATCCTTTCTTCAACTTTAATAAAAGGCAGAAAACTTACAGTTTTTAGCTTTTAACCATATTTGGGTTAAGAGACATTTTTTGTTCAAGTAAATATCAAATATACCACCTGAAAAAATGACTTATAATGTCTTTCAAGGTCATCAATTTTTTTAATTATAAGACTTTTGTCATTAAGAGATGGTCTTTTACCGTCAAGAAATTGTCTTTTGCCGTCAAAACCATTTGTGAGTGTGCGTATGTTGGGTTATCGAATTTGATCGTCTAGAACTTTCAAGTTTATACTTTTATATTTATAGATCGTTTTCCATTCATATTACACTCATCCGTTTTGGAACCAACATGTTATAATTAAAAGACTTTTAATGTAAAAAAAAATCAAAAATGGTCATTCAAAGTCTCAATTTTTGGTTTTAAACATATTTGGGTTGAAAGATATTTTGCGTTCAAGTAAATATGAGACATACTTATTGAAATAATGACTTAAAAAGACTCTAAAAAAATACATTACTTATGTGTTACGAATTAGGTTTGAGTTTAAATTAAATATACAAGATAAAAACACTATATTTTTTTTATTTGTATTTATAGATTTTTTTTGCTTCATATTACACTCATCCATTTTGAAACATACATATCTTACTCAAAATAATTTTTGGGTTAAAAATTATCAAAAATGGTCATTTAGAGTCTTATTTTTTGGCTTTTATTAAACATATTTGAGTTGAGTCACATTTTACGCTTAAGTAAACATCAAATACATTTATTGAAATAATAACTTAAAATATCTTTTACGGTCATCATTTTTTTGTTATAAGACTTTTGCATTCAAGAGATAGTCTTTTATTATCTACAAATTGTCTCTTCACAAGCTTGGAGGACGGAGAAATGACAGCATCGATTTAGATGAGATTTGTCATTTTGCTATGGGTAGAAAAATAATTTGCTGATTGATGAACGACAACATATGGTCAAGGCATAAACAAGAGTCGTTCTTGCCAAACGACATCAATTTTTTCATTTATGTTTTGTTACATTTCTTAAAAAAAAAAAAAAAAAGAAGGAAACAATTTAAAAAGACAAATTATTTTCTGTTTTAAAGGATAGAAAATTTGATATCCTAAAATACATGTCGTTTAGGCTTCAACGACACAAAGTTTGATGCATAAACCTGCGGTGTTTTACTTACCAAACGGAATCAAAGATTCTTCTTCTTTTTTTTTTTTTTTTTTTTTTGGTGAAAGTCTTCAGTAAAAATGTTCTTTTCAAAAAAGTAATAAGTAGACTTGTTTATAAAAAAACAGTTTGATATCGAAGAAGACATGTTGTTTTTACTTCTTATAGCCTTAAACGACAGGAATTGTTTATGCATCAAAGTAGTTTGATATCTAAAACGATAAGTCCCTTCTGATAACATGTCATTATCAAAGGATATCTTTGTGTTTTTTTTTTTTTTTTCCCCCTTCCCTTTCTTGTACTCAGAGAGAATTGAATTCTACACCTTATAGATGATTAAATTTACTACAATCATGAAATAAACATTTTTAGTGACAATATTTCTGTTAAAAAATAATATGTCGTTTTGTAAACGAAAAGGTAGTTTGATATCTTAAAAAACATGACATGTATAGGATAAAACGACGTCAATAGTCAATGTGTAAACCACATGTCCATTTTTACCTAACGGCATAGTTTTATATAAAAAAAAAAATTAAAAAGTTTTGAGGCTTAAAAAATAACAAGCAATTGATCCCCGCTGAGTGTGAGAGGATAGAGAATTTGAGTAGGAACTATCAAATTTAAAAATATAAAAGTGTTTTTATTTTTTTTAAATAAGTAAAAAGTAATCATAGATCTCGGACCTTAAATAAAGAATAATGAGAAAAGCGATTAATAGATAAGCCACAAGTCGTTTTCTTGGGTATAGCTTTTCTTACCAAACGACAGTGAACATAACTTTTGAATTAAAACAACAAAGAATAATTTAACAATGAGAAGTCGTTGCAGTTGTAGTCCAACTATATTAACGACACGCATGTCGTTTTTCCTCAAGAACCACAAGAAACATTCAAGTATCGTTTTGGACAAGCCAACCTGTTTTCCTAAACCAAAAAATCGTAATAATTTCTAATATTTTTCAACATAATTCGACTTTTCAATATAATTGTGTATGTAGTATCCGATTATGTAGGGATAGTATTTTTGGGATGGAAAATATATTTCCTCTTTAATTAACTAAATTTGAAATTACGACTAGCTTAATAGGTGGAAGGTGTTATTAGAAAGCTCTATTTTTATCTTCTTTCTTTAGTCATCTGTCTGCAATACCCTCTCTTGCTTACTTGTTTACAAAAAAAATACAAAATAATTGTTGATCAATGTTTTTATAGCTTCAGCTTTTGAGATAAGTTAAAAAACTGACAAAAATGAACAGTTTACATATAAGCATTAAGATTCAAAATTGGTGAGTGTTTTTAAAAACTCAAAAGATAAAATAAGAACTTTTATTTAAAAGATAAAGTGAGGCACTTGACAGAATAATCCCTAAAATTATTGGTTCCAAGTTAATTCAATAAAAAGATGAAAATGACATGTCTCAAAGGAAAAAAAAAAAAAAAAAGAGATCAGGTACCGTTTTTAATATTCTAAAAAAACAAAGGCCTATTTTCTAATATTTTAAAAATTGAGGGTATCAAAGTGAAAATTACCATTCTTGTTGGTCCTCCGGTGGATTGACTATAAAAGACGGGAGCGGTTTGGTGCGATCAGTTTGGCTCGTCGATCGCATAATTCCTTTCCAATCACCGTACGTCTCTCTTTCCCATTTCTCTTCCCTTGATTTTCTATTTTCTGTTTCTTGCCTAGAAATTCTCGTTGAAGACTTGGGACTTTTGCGAAACAATTGAAAATCTTTGGGTAGAGACTGAATATTTTCTTCATTTTTCCAATTCAGTTGTAGATTTCCGTTTGGTATGAAATGGTTTATCTATAGTTTTTTTTTTTCGGATTTTATTTTCGGATTTTTTTTATGATTTAATGATTCAGTTATTAGTTTGATTAGCTTGAGCTGATTGATCGTAAACGTATTTCGAATTTCAGAAAGCTATTTGATTATTTAGTCGTTTCTGAGAAAAATTGAAGTGGAGAAGAAAAGTCAGAATTTGGGTCTTTCTCTTTACGTTGTTTAAGTTTCAGTAGTTTGGGTTCTGGGGTTTTTGTTCTTTCCAGTTCCTATAAAAATTAATCTAAAGTCTTCCTCTTTCTCTCTCTTTTTTTTGTTTTTTTGTTTTTGTGTTTGGGCTTAAAAGTTGAATTATAGTGAAGAAGTGAAGAATAGTAAAGGAATGAGTGGAAGTTAATTTGTTTTAGATATGACTTTTGGTAGTTAATTTGTTTCATACTCATCTGTAAGTGATTTACCTGGAAATGAATGAAAATTGAAAATTTGGGGAGAGAAGCAAAATTTTGTTCTTTTGTAGATATGTAGCTTAGTTTTTAGTGAATTATTCGTCAATAATTGGGTTCGTCTTAGATTCGGCATCAAGATTATGTATTGTGAATTGTTGTAAAGGTAACGGGACGTTATGAGAAACAGATGGGCTGTGACACATTCTTCGGATTACAATTTCAGCATTGAATATCAAACTTAGCATCTCTTCTTGAGATGAAAAGGATGTTTTTCAATTCAAATTTTTGATTTTATTAAATAATGTATGTCTGGCTTTGAATATAATGTTTGGTCAGGAACAAAGTTGTGATACTACATAATGGTGGCGTTCACTAAATCAACTGATTGCCAAATCGAAATCATTTCCTTTGAAAGCTATTGACTTTGCTGGAGTTTGTCTTATGTTGATGTCTTAACTTTTGTTGTTAATTCCTTGTTCGAAAAGGCCATTGCATGGTCTTTTCTACTCTTAGATATTCACAATTCGTGTTATGGAGTAGCTTTTGATACTTGCATAGTTGACAGGAAAGGTTCCTTGAAGTAATCTGGACTCTCCATTCAACTTGAGATGGATAATGATGATGATTTCACATTTTGTAAGGTGAGTTTTGTTTTCTCCTGATTCAACAAGTTTATACATTTTATTGTTCGAACCACTGGATTTTTGTTTTCTTCAATGTGCTTGATTTTGGTTTTCAAAATATCTTGATTTTCTTCGAATCGATGTTCATATTTAGGTTGACTCACCTGTTGACCAAGATGTTATTGAGACAAAGAAGCTTGCAGCTGATATAGATGGCCTTAACATAAAAGGTGAATTACCGAGTGGCAGTGCCAGTAATCAGAATGGAGGTTTTCCGTGGAAAGGCAATTTGACAAATAATAACGTCTCCAAAAAGCAGGAGACAGTTGGTTCCTTATCTTTTAATGTTATTGATACCTCGTCTCCCAGACGGTCAAGTAAACCGTTAAAACAGCCAGTGCCAGGAGATGTTGGACAGTTAAAGAAGCCTGTGCCACGTGCCAAGGTTCCTTTCGAGAAGGGTTATAGCCAAATGGACTGGCTTAAGCTTACTCAAACGCATCCTGATCTTGCAGGTACTTACAGAACAATATCATGATGAGATTACGTCACATTTCTTGTAATGTTTTTGCTGATCTTTCGGGTTTGAGATCACCTTACCTTACTACCAGTTATGTTTTACAGTCATTGTTATGTGGTGAACTACTAACCCTTCCATGCTGATTTCAAATACTTAAGTATGCTTCTTCATTTTTCATGTTCTTGTATCTCCATTTCGTAGTCAAATATAACACAATACATTGTGGTAACCAGTTAGAATGCTGGTTTACGTGATGCAATCAACCAAACAAAATTCATTTAGTGGTAAAGGTGCTTGGTTGACTTTTAGAGTGCCTTTTCACTTTTTTTTTTTTTTTTCCCTTCTAATCTTGAACTCTTAAAAATTCATTAGGGGAGCAATTTAGTGTATTTTTAAAATGTGGAGATCAGTTCTCCTTCATTCTCGCTACAAAGGCTTAGCAAGTTTAGTTCATTGGGCGTGACTTATGAAACATGACATTAGGACCTTGTAAAATCACTCCTGATTAAATATCTTTCATATTTGTGTGTTGCAATGTTTGCTCAGATCGGCTTTAATTTTGTTAATGGTGGTTCAGGTTTAAAGGGACAGTCCAATAGAAGGCTCATTTCTATGAATGAAGTCAAACAACACAGACAAGAAGGTTCGATGTGGACCGTTCTAAAAGGTCGGGTGTATAATTTGTCTCCGTACATGAGATTCCACCCTGGAGGTATGGATACTCTTTTGTTCCGCTCAGATTTCTGGTGTTCAATGTTCAAAGTATTGGAAAGTATGATTATCGTGTTCCTTTTCCTCAGGTGTCGATATGCTAATGAAGGCCGTGGGAAAAGATTGCACAGCTTTATTCAGTATCCTTTGCATAGCATTCTAGTCTTTAGATTCGGTCACTAGTCACATTTTTGTTCCTTTTAATCAAAAGTATAACCATGAAAATTCGTGATCCTGAATGTTATCAGATAAATACCATGCTTGGGTAAATGCTGAATTCTTGATGGAAAAATGCCTTGTTGGTATCTTAGACGACACTGAAGGACCGAAACATTCTGATGACAAGAAGCGCTAGGTTCGTTTTCTATTAAAGCAAATTTGGTTCAGAAATGTAAAAGCCAATTCTTTTACTGATAGGTGATACCATACACTGTAGTCCATATTTTGAACATTTATTTTTTGGGCTATCAGTTAGCCTATCATAGATTATGCTGCACTATAGAGTATTGTTGTGTAACAAACTGCTTATAAATGTCTTGAGTTTACCTTCGGATATTAGCAGGCAATGTATGATTTCTAGTAATTGTACAATAAACTATTTACTGAGCGATTTTATTTACATTTTATGAATAAACCAAAGGTTATCAGATTGTAGAAAGGAAAGGGAAAACAGAAGAATTTGGAGGTATATCATATAGGAGCTAGGCTTTGCGCTGTCGGTGGCCAGGGAAATTAATCGTTGGAGATAAATAAGGGGGAAAAAAGAAAAAGAAAGAGAAAAAGCTGCCCTTGATTAAAAAAAGAAGATGTCAATTAAAGTAAGTAAAACCAAATGAAGATCAGGGGGGCTGGGGGGAAGAAATGAAGAGACAAAATAAAGAAATAATTTATAAAAAGAGGACTTCTGAACAAAAGATTGAAAACGAAAAAGGCTGAACGGGCAAAAACCATGAAACGACACCAACTAACGAAATAACAAGTAGCTTTGACCTCAACGATTTATTAAACGACAATAGCTTGAGAAACGAAACAATGTGAAACAACAAAAAAAAATGATAAATTGACAAGACAAGAAGGCGAAAAGGCACATAAAGTGAAACTGAAACGCGGAGGAATGTGAAAAAGGACATATTTTGAAAACGACAACAAATGAGAAAAGTGCAAGGGACTGAGAAAACGACAACAAATGAAAAATGGTCTGGAAAAGACAAATGTGAAACGACAATAACTGAGAAAACCGCAAGGAGCTGGAAAACGACAACAAATAAAAACTGCTAGGGACTGAAAAAACGACAAGAAATCTAGAGGGGTAAAAAAAAAAACAGATATGAAACGATTTAAAAAGTATATATAGAACTGCAAGGAGCTGAGAAAATGACAACAAATGAAAAAATAATGAGGGTAGACAAGACAAAAGTGAAACGACAAGAAAAGGTAAACACTTGAAACTGAAACGACAACTGGGAAATCGTCAACAATTTGAGCGACAAAAACGAGAGCTAGTAAACCGAAAAGAAGCTGAAAATAAAAAAAATAAAAAAGGAAATGATCACAAGAAAAGAAAGAAAGAAAGAAACAAAACAACAAACTCAAACCATAACGTGAAAAGACAACAAAAAATAAAAAAGAAAAACTACAAGAAGAGGGAAAACGACCAAAAAAAAAAACTGCATCAAGAAATGAGAAAACGAAAACGAACGACAAGAAAACAAAATTAAAGAAACGAGATAAAAGAGAACGACTAGTAAAGTGATAAGACAACAGACCTGAAAACGACCAAAAGAAAAGAAATGAATGATAATTGATAAAACATCAAAGTGCCAAAGCTACGAGCCTAGAACTGAGCATACGACAACAACGTGAGAAGCCAACAATCGAGAAAACGGCAATGAGTACACACAAAATTAAAAAAAAAAAAGGGGAACGACAAAAGCAAATGAGAAGCACACACGACAAAGAACGAGAATGACACTACCGTATTGAAATGCTCATGAACTTAAATGTTCGCAGTATTTGTTAAATTTCGGAAAAGTAAAATTTGGAATTTGTATTTGAAGTGAATAATTGTGAACTGGTGAAATGTTCAAATATTTGTATATGAATATTTATGTAACCAAACGTATATTAGAATACAAATATTACATTTAACTCAAATACCAAACTGAATAGGTGAATCAATCCAATGCTTAATACTTTGATTTGGCAAATACAACGATCTTTGATAAGGAAATAAAACTTTAACAATGTGGCCAAATTATTCATTCCCAATATTTTGGTATTCCGAAGATGCATTCTCAAAAACACATTAAATTCTTCCCACTATATTTTCCAGGGAAAGTAACACAATGGAAGTTGCAACAACCTTAAAAAGCGTAACCAAACTCTCACCAAACTACGATAGTAGTGCATGTTCCTCTCTTCAAGGACCTAATATACAAACTCCTTTAGGACTAAAATCCTTCTTTCCAAAACATCTACCACTAAATACTTTCTCCGTAGGCTCATGGCGAAATCTATGCCGCGTGTGTAACCTTAACGTTATCGAGGACTGGGCCACAAAGGGAACCAATGTCGTTAATCTTGGTGTGGTAGTGAGAACTGAAGAATGTAATTCTAGTTCTGTATGTGGTTGCTGTGAACCTGAGAGTGCCATTCGAGACACCGCCCTTTCCTATGGATTTATGGGACACTTTGACTGTGCTTGTGCCCGCAAAGGCCTCGACCAGCATGTCACCATGGCAGCCATTCTTCGCATCGCCGATGAGGAAGGTGAGAATGTAGGCTTTGCCAGGAACAGTTCTGATGACCTGAGCTATCGCACTCTCCCTCCCTGCAACAAGCTCAACTGCGGAGAGTCCAGATGGGACGTTGAAGTGCTTGGCATCGATGAACTTAACAGCTTTAAGGGACTCGATGATCCATCCGGGAAGTGGGGATGTCGCGTCTTCTTGTTTTGGAGGGAGGAGTACTCCATTGGAGGAGTTGATCAACCGGTGAGGACCGTACTCAAAGTCATGGTTTCTGACCAAATTATCTGCAAGAAAACACATACTCATATTGATCAAACATTGACCCTGTTCTCTGTTATATATATATATATATATATATATAAACTGATCCTGCTCGCTGCTGGTGTTACAAGTTGTACAACAGATTCATACAAATTCATTACATAAATGCTTAGCCATTTTCATTGCGTGATAACATATGTTTTGTCACATCATAGAGACAAAAATGAACCCCAAATTGCATATGCAACTGAAAACTTGCAAGGCTATAAAAACAGGTCACCCCTCTTACTCACACACAAAAGATAATATAGTAAGAAAAAACCCGAAAAACCCATGTAACAAAAATAAAGGTGAAAACTTTTCAAATGGAAAAAGTATTAGGCAAAACAAAAGTAAAATTTCTTTGCAAAAATAACACATTTCTGTATTGACACGTCACAGAGACTATAATGAACATCCAATTTTTCTGCAACAACATAAACGAGCTAGCTTTACCAGTGGAAGAGATTTTTTAGACCAAAACATAAATTTCTCTTCAAAGAATCACATTTCCTTTCATAGATATATCACAAACACCACAAACATACATACAAATATATATATATATATATTTACATAATAAAAGACAATAAAGTTATTAACTTTACCAATATAAGAGATTAAGGCTAAAGCAAAACGGAAAGAAAGTAAACTACCACAAAGTAAAGTTTTTCAAGTCATGGTTTTCATTACCTCTAGTGGGGAGCGCAGAGAAGAAGCAACAGTAGCTATACTTGTGTATATATACATATATACATAAAGTCGCTAACTTTACCATTGTAAGAGATTTGAAGGGCCAAAGCAAAACGGAAAGAAAGTGAACTACCACAAAGCAAAGTTTTTCAAGTCATGGTTTTGCATTACCTCTAGTGGGGAGCACAGAGAAGAAACAACAGCAGCTATACATACAGACATAAATACATATATAATACATGATAAAATACAATAAAGTTGGTAACTTTACCAATGTAAGAGATTAAGGCCAAAGCAATACGGAAAGATAGTGAACTACCACAAAGTTTTTAAGTCATAGTTTTTCATTATCTCTAGTGGGGAGCACAGGGAATAAACAACAGCAGCCACACACACACACACACACACACAATAAAATACAATAAAGTTGCTAACTTTACCAATGTAAGAGATTAAGGCCAAAGCAAAATGGAAAGATAGTGAACTCCACAAAGTTTTTAAGTCAATAGTTTTTTATTATCTCTAGTGGGGAGCACAGGGAATAAACAACAGCAGCTATACATAGAGACATACACACACACACACATATATATACACACAATTAAATTCAATAAAGTTGCTAACTTTACCAACCACAGAGTTTTTCAAGTCATGGTTTTTCATTACCTCTAGTGGGGAGCACAGGGAAGAACTCCTTAATGGCAACAGCATCAATAAGCGGGCCACAAGCAGGGTCCTCCTGAACTCCGGGGTTGCGGAACTTGACAGTAACAGTAACATTCCTGGCCAAGAACCCAAAAGCATAAACATCACCACCATAGCTGTCGTACAACGTTTGCAAGGGAAGTTCTCCTGTCTGAGCACCAGCAGAGACCCTCAAGACCTCTTCCTGAGCACAAGTCCTTGAGGCTGCAAAAGTCAAGGCGTAAAGAGAGCCCTTTTTTAGCTTCATGGTCTGAGAAATGGAGGCCTCGTTGCCGAGCCTGACGGCGTGGACGCCGTGAGCCACCGGGAAGTAAATCCCGCCCGGTTGGGGCCCACCTGAGATGTATTCGACAAAGCCGTCTATTTCCCATTTGGGGAGTGAGTATTTCCCTTTCAGCTTTGTCTTTGATATCTCACTTGGCTTTGGTTCCACCTCAAAGTTCCCGTTTGGCAACAGTCCTGTAACGAAAAGAAAGGGAGGAAAAATGAAGAAGAACGTTTGGAAAGGGAGAAAGTTTTCGGGTATGAGGAAAAGAATTTCAACCTTTTGGAACATTAATGGGGTCAGTATCAAGAGATTTCAACAGAAAATGAGTTGAAACAAAACAATGAAAAGCATAAATGGGAAAATATTTCAACTTTTTAGAACAGAAATGGGATCAGTGTCAAGAGATTTCAAAAGAAAATGAGTTGAAGAAAGAAATTTTTTTTTCTGATTTGAGGAAAAAAGTTGACAACTTTCTAGAACTTAAATAGGGTTAGTAAGAGACTTCAAAAGAAAATGGGTTAAAAAAAAAAAAAAAAAAAACAACAACAACAGTTAAACAAAATGACATTTGGAAAAAGACTGTCCATTTCCAAGTGTGTACATAGCTTTGTTACCAAATTACGTCAGAAGGTTTGGAAAGTGAGTAAAGTTTTCAGATATAAGAAAAAAGCCCCAACTTTTTGAACATTTAATGGGGTTCAACAAGAGAGTTCCAAATAAAATGAGTTGAAAGTTTGAAACAAAAAACATTTCGAAAATGAGTAAAGTTTTTTTTTTTTTTTTTGGAAAAGAAGACGGTCCATTTCCAAGTTTATACATAGCTTGTAAACAAATTAAGCAAGAAGGTTTGGAAAGCGAGTAGAGCCTTCGGATTTGAGAAAAGCCTCAACTTTTTAGAACATGTACAAATGTGGTTCACTAAAACTACAAATACTTGAATAAAAAAGCCCCAAAAAACAAAAAACATATATAGATCAAGCTGAGAAAAGCAGATTCAGGCTAAGATCTTGAAGATCTGAAGACAAAATGGGGGTCAAAATGTAAAGCATTTTTTCTTACCTTCAAAGTAGGTTTGTTTGTGAACGGGTCTGATGGCAGAGACTGAAGTTGAGAAGAGCAATGAAAATGCAAGCAAGAGTGAGGATAACAAAGAAGCCATTCTCATTTTTTGAGCAAATGTGGGGTGTTGTGAACTGGTGTTGGAGAGAGTATAGATTTTGGTGCTTATATTTATAGCGATATATAGCAAAAGTGTGGGGTCAGAAAATTAAAAAAAAAATCAAAGAAGGAAAAAGAAAAAGGAAATGAGGAAGGAAGGTCATAGACTCATAGTTAAGCTGAAATCACGGTGGGAAGGGAAGGAACCACCACACAGAGGCCACCTGGACTGAGAACTTGAGGTTAATGAATGAAATAATGAATAACGTGAGTTTTTTGAGACAACCCACAATGGGTTTGGTCTGTTTGTCTCGGTTACTGTGAACCGACTTTTTCTCCACAATTAATGTTAGTGGCATTCTTGTAATTTCCTTCTTGATCATGTTTTTATGCTACAAAGGTTTCCCCGGACCACAGAGCCCCTCTTTTTTTTTCAATTATTTTTTTTATAAAAAATAAAATCAAACTAAAGTTTTTGGTTGAAAAATCAAAATAAAGCTGAGTTAACTGTAATTGTAAATCAGGAATGATACTCAAGTTGATGCACTGTGTTTATATGATTCATTTATAACATATATTTATATTACCTTTTAAGAGCAAAAAAAAATATATATATCATAATTGTATAGAAATATCCTTATACTGAAATGAGATTTGACCCGAATCTAAGACATTATCAAGAAAAATATTTGATCGTCCCATCTAATTGTCGTATAAGCTATCTTATTAATATTTAGAAGAAAAAAAAAAGAAAAAGAAAAAACATTCACTTATTATTGCGAAGTTCCATGTTTGAATTGAGGATTATGAAACGATTTGGTTACTTGAATATTTCTCTTGAACTGCAAGTTCCATTATATGTACATTTACATTTACACTGGAGAATGTAAATAATTTTGGTTTATCTCAACCTTAATCATGTTATTTACAATGTCTATTGCGGAAATTGTGGGAGATGGAAGTATTCAAACCATTCAAAACAAAATGTCAAAAAGGGAGAAAAATAGCTCTGTTGTTACAAATTTGTTGTTTCTCTTTTAGTAAAAAGAAACACATTCGATTTTATGAATCATTTATGTAAGTGGATGGACCATATTTTATTTTTTTCGGTAGAACTATACAAGTAAGTAATTGTAAGTAGCCAGTGGAAGTTAAGATACTCACCAAATGGTACTCAACCAAAAAAATAAAAATAAAAAATAAAAAAGATTTCAGGCCTCGTTTGGCGTTCGAACTCAAACTGTACTTTTTCATCTCAGTTTTTATCTTTTTCCGAAAAAGTTTATCTTTTCTGAAAAGTCAACAAAAATTTTCAACTCAAACTGTACTTTTTCAATTAAAATGTTAATGGACAACAGAGTTAGTTAATGGCAATATTTTATGATAAAGTATTAGCATACATATATATGCTAATACGCTATCATATGAGTGTGATTTCAATAGTTATTCTAATATTTATTCATCAAGAGTTATTTTTTTTAGCTATATGATACAAATCAAACGGTTATAATAAATTAGATAGTTGGCCAACTAAATTTATAACAATTAATGAGTATTGAAATCAGAGATCTCATTAATGTGAATTTGGATAGGCAACTAGTTCTTGACCTACTGATATGACTTGTTAAACACTTTTTTTTTTAATTCAAATGGAATTGAAATTAATTTTTTTTTCTATTTTTTTAATCTTACTCCTGATAACTCCTGATAATCATTTATGTTTTTTTTAATTTAAAAAAGATTATGTAACCCAATATTCTTATAATCATATGATTTGATTTTACTGAAAAATAAACTATATGTTTTGATCAACCTCAAATAATGTCTTTTTTTCACATCTTTTCTCTTTCCCTCTTATATTTTTCTCCTTAGAAGTCCAAATCTCAGTGCTTTTTTCTTTTTTTTTTTAATTCCTGCAAATACCCCCTTTCCTCCATTAAGAGTAAACATAATAATAATCTTGATATTTATTTTCCACTTCCAACAAAAAAAAAAAGGGAGAAATATTTTTAACTTCCTATTACAAGTCATATAAAATGTCATATCATCAAATATCATTTTATATCATCAAATGTAATTAAAATCTGTACTTTTTTCATAATTTTATCTGTAATCATGGATAGTTAGAAAAATAGAATAACCATTAAAAACTCTTTAATAAATATTTTTGATAAAGTATTAGCATACATATTTAGATGTTATTGACGTCTTTTTAATATACGTGTTATATTATATGATTCTTATGCATTTTATTTATTTATTTATGATGTTGGAGTGAGGAGCAATATGACAAAACTATATGTATATGATAGCAATAATTGTTTTTGATTGATGAAAACTTAATAATAACAACAATAATTCAGCATAAATCACGCTAATGTGATTGCCAGATATATATATATATATATATATATATAACTTTCTTCTCCTGGAAGATCTGATCTAATTGGGTTTTACACGCTAAAGAAAGAAAGATATGTCAGATTCTGCTTGTGGAAATGAACCACGGTGTCCATAACGTTTGGAAATTCCCAAGTTCCACATACCAAAATTTAATTAAAAAAAAATTTGATAGTGGAACATGGAAGACATATTATAATCAAACATCACTCTTCATTTGTCAAAAATTTAATTAAAGATTTCCCTCCTACAGTCCTAATTAGGCCACCCTAAGATACTCATATATACGAATTCGTTGGGTGATTAAGAGTTCGTTTGGTGTTTGGGTTTGAATTAAGTTTTTTAAGTTTAAATAGTAAATTTTGTTGACTTTTCAGAAAAGATAAAAAACTATTTCAGAAAAGATAAAAAACTATTTCAGAAGAAAACAAAAATTTGAGTTCAAACTTGAGGTTTGAACTTGAGCTCCAAACGGAGCCTTAAATTACTAGATTAGATCTTAGAATTGAATAGCTGCGTTTTATTTTCTCCCTTCTTAACATTCAAAAGACCTGTAGAATTAGAGAGTGACGCATTTAAATTACTAGAATATATAAGTATTCGTTTAGATCGCCTATTTAATTTGACATTTGATTCAAATACAATAGTTGTATTTTAATTCGTGTTTGGTCACACAATTATTTCAATACAAGCATTTAAATGTTTCTTCATTTCACAATTATTTACCTTAAATGTAAATATTAAAGTTTCTTTTTTTCACATCTATATTTCTATTTTTACACTATTCAAATATTATCTTTAACAAAAACTATCTAAATGTATATTTCACTTGAATACAGTTTAAATTTTATATTTGAATGCAAATATTTAAGTTGAATAAATATTCCAATAGAATAGGCTATCTAAACGAATGCTAAATCTCTCATCAAACAGATGGTCCATATATTTGAGATCATGATTGATACCATCTTATTTTGTGATCTAAACTCAATAAACTATTATAATAAAGTTAGATGTGAGCGTGAAAATATCATTAATTATATTTTTATCTAAAATAAGTAAATTGACCACGTACAAGATTTTGTTAAAAGTCTATTTCACCAAATGATCCCTTGAAAACAAAAAACACATCAAAATCTCTGAAATTTTGAATAGCAAAATAACAAGTTGATTGAATAGCTCGAGGTGGTATAATAATAGAAGGGTTTGAGTTAGTCCCAACACTCGCCCACACATTAATGATTTAATAAAAACATTCAACCGTGCCAAAAATGAGAAAAAAGAGCAAAAACTTGATAGCATTTAATTTGAAGAAATCTAGTTTGAAAGGTTCTTCATTTCTCTGAAGATACCTGTGCATTCTTTTTCAAAGCTAACATCACCAAATGCTTTCTTCCCCAACCATCATGTGCATCTTTAAAACCGACCTCTTTGTTTAAAAAAAAAAAAAAAAAAAAAAAACCCCCGACCTCTTTGTGCATGTTATGTGCTTTTTTCTTTTTCTTTTTTTCTTTCACCAATAAACCTGACATTTTCTTGCCCAATATTATGGAATTCTTCTGTGAGAGCCATTCAATAGGACATATTTGTCCAAAAAAAAAAAATGTTTGTTTTATTTTTTTGGTTTTGAACCGCATATTTATATAAAAATTGTGTTTTATTTATTGTTCTAATACAATCTTAATTAGATTTAATGTTTAAAAGTATACATTATTGATAAGAATGTCTTACCATTAAAAACCTAGGAAAACTATTCTTTTGATACTATGTTGTTTTGATCTGTAAGATTTTTGTCAAACTCCACTAATTTATTACTTTCATCGATATGTTGATGATATGTTATTTTGATAATTAAACTTTGATTAAATTTCATTAAGTTATACAGTTTATGTTTTTTATTATAAAAAGACCCACCCCTAATATTTTCATTTTTTTCTTTTACAATATCAATATAGAACTTATAATTTCTACTTATTAAAAAAAAAAAAAAACAAACAAAACCGAAAACATTTTCAAATTTTAAATAGGAAAGCTCATACTTCCGTTCAACTGACCACGTTGGGATTACTTACACCGAAGTCTTATCCATTCTTTAGTTCTCCACCAACTCTCTTTGCTGCAATTACTCCTTGGGAAACTTCCATTTCTGAAAAACTAGGCTAAAATCATGTCCACTTCTAGTTTAAATTTCCTCTGGCTGTTTGCAAACGTTACCATCCTCCACTGACTAATGTGCAGTTTTCACTAAAGTTTGTCAAATAAGGTCATATCCCCCACGAGCTCTGTCAGTGTGAACGTGAAGATGATGTTTTCTTCTCTTTCAAATTAAAAGAAATAAAATATATACCCATACAAATGTATAACTTTTGGTTTTGGATTATGTGAAAGATGTATTTTTTCCATTAATTTAACATGGTGATATCATGATGGCACATTACCGTGGTGCTAGAATCCAGATTTTGTGATCTCAAAAAAAAAAAAAAAAAAAAAAAAAAAAAGGACACATAAAATATGGGCTCGTTTGGGCCCATTTATGTGTCCCCCAATGCCATCTTGTCCATCCATTTTGTGTCTTTTTGGTGCCTAGGAAAGTTGAAGAAGTAGTGCACGAATCTTCTCCAATTGCATTTGAAACGGTAACCAAATCTACACACTTTTTTTTTTTTTTGGTTGGATTTTCTAAGAATTTTAAATTCCAAGGAAAACTATCAAAACATCTTTGCCAGTGGGGTAATGTTGTTTTAGTAGATTTTCTTCAAGGTGAGAGTTTGGACTCTTTCCTTTGTTTTCTATCATCTACTCTATTGAGTAGTTCTTTGATTGAGACTTATGTTTCATGTTGTTGTTTGGGTTGTCTTGTTTCTTTTGCTTATATGAACTTCTTCATTATTTTGCTTCCCCCCCCCCCCCCCCCCCCCCCCCCCCCAAAAAAAAAAAAATAAAATAAAAATAATTAAGTGGAGAACTTGGTGTGAGATATGCAATATATAGAGAGAGCTAATATAATCGGGATGTTCTATAGGTAGTTGATAGTTGATCTTAGAATGTAAAGAAAGAGAGGAAAAAAAAAAAGAAAAAAAAAAAAAGGAAAAGAGGGGAAAAAAGGGAAAGGCACCACAATTTGCGGGAGATTTGGATAGGCAGAATTGAAGTGAGAGGAAAGTTCAAGTATTAGTTTTTTTTTTTAAATAGTTTTAGGGATTTAACAGTAAATAACTACAATAAATAACATAATTTTAAAATATTTGGAGTAGATAATAATAAAAGTAAATTTATTAGATAAATAATCTATATAGGATATTAGCTATTTATGTAGTAAATATGCTACTTACAAACTGTTACTTTAGTATATTTTAAGATATTATTATTAATTTTTTTTAATTCGTAAAATTGCAATTTACTACTATTTATGTTTTTGGTTTTTTTTTTTTTTTTTTTTTTTTTTTCCTTTTTTGGGTTTTTAAGAGGGAGAAGAAAGAGAAGGCGAGTAATGAATGAGGGTGCATGTGCTAGTGGGCCCTAAAGATGGATCGTTTTTGCGAATATTTTGGACCTTTTTGGAAGATAAATGAGCTTGACCGTGTGATGCACTCATGCACACCACCGTAGATAAATTTGCTTTGGTCGTATAAGGAGACTCTCCCTAGTATGGTTCATGCACATATGTAATTCGATGGAACAAGGTTTTCAATCAATAATTGTTGCACTAGTAAGGTAAACAAATTACAACAACATAGGCAAAAAAGAAACTTAGATAATTGTTGGATCTGTAGCAAATCAAAGCCAGAGCAAAATCAACAACCACCTTCATTAATTCAACTGACAATTATAGGAGAATGGTATGGAAACAACCTCTCAAATTTAAATAGTTATCTTTTTTCATCCTCTCAATATTTTTTTGGATTTTTGATATTTTATATTTATCTAAGGTTGCAAATACTGATACTACCATTATTAGATTACAATTTAGAAATATGCTTTTTAAGAGGCAATACTAGAAATCGCCACACATGATGAGATTGAGAGAGACGGAGCTAGTGTATAAAGAACGGATCATGAAATCCTTGTACGTATATAAAGTTGATGTCGTCCTCATCTTCTTGCTCATTTTGTTTTAAGTTGCTGTCGTTTTACCAGTTGTTTGTTTCAGTTCTAGTTGTTTATGGATCGTTGTCGTTTCTTTTTTTTTCTGTCACTTTTTTAAAAAATATTTTTTTCAATCACTTTTACCGTCATTGTTTTGTCACCACATCAGTTTTTTGTAGTTTTCTTAGTCTTTATCACTTTAATATTCCTCTTGTTTCGGCCTTCTTTTCCTTTCCCATTTCCTCCTGATAGCCTCTCTCTCTCTTTGCAACGCCTCAAATATTACCTAATAATAAAATTAGAAAATTAATATTAGAATTAACATGGATGATACGATGAGATAGTAATTTTTTAATTCTAATGTTATGTTGAGTTATTTTTCACAGGTGGCACGACGAGGACTCGATGTGCCGAACAAAGTTCATGCTAAATTGATGAATTTTTATGATGATTTGATAATTTTGTGTGATAGTTTAATTGAAGAAATATTTTGAATATAAGTATATTACATAATATATATCTATATATGTAGTGTGATGTGTAAAGTTATATACATATATGTATATATAAATCATCTATAAATAGCAATCGGCAAAAGGAAGGAAAAAAAATGGGAACGATGAATTGAAAACGTGAAGAAGAGAGAAGAGGGAAAAAAAAAAAGTATGATATCCGAAAAGACCTATTTTACATGACACTAATTTTCAACTCAATTATAAACCTTTAAATGTCCAAAATTATTTTTATAATTAGACTAAGTTATAGAGCTTTTCATAAGCTTTCCAACGCCTACTCATTTGTGCAAATCTGATATCAGAGTAAGAAGTTATGACTTATATACTATCTGGATACCTGCTAGTCACCAACCAGTTTATTATGTATGATTGTAGGTGCGAAAATTCTAGACGTTGACCTAGCTTTTTCCTTATACTCCCACATGTTTTCACACCCTAATGACAGCAATTCCCCCCCTATTAAGAGACAATTAAACCAAAAATTGAATCCCAATTAATTCCAAAATTGATTTGGGATTAAATCACTTATAATTTTTATATGATACAAAATTATAGTATATTTCTCTCACTTCCCTAATCTCATCTCTCATTCTCTCTCTCTCTCTCTTTCTTTCTCTCTCTATTCCTATCACACGCACAAAAATAAAAAAAATAAAAAATTACCAAACCTCCAAATTCATCCAAGCCAAAATCAAAAGGATTTCAATGTATGTTTTTATTATTGTTTATTGATGATGATTTTATTATTTTTTTTGGTTTAGGATCCTTCGAGGGACTAGATGATTTTCTTGATGAGTTTCTTCATGTGAGTTTGATGAAATGATAAGAAAAATCCATTAAATTATGATTGGGGGAGGCTATATGATTGATTGATGATGGTTTGTTATTTTAGAAATATGTTAAGTTTTGTGAATGATTGAATTTTGTCAACAAGATGATTTTAGGATTTTTGATTTCTTAATTCATGATTCGTTATATGTTAGAAACTTATCTTAGGGCTGTTTTGGGTGTGTGTGTGTGTGTGTATGAATCATGTATATTGTGGTGATAATTTTTATATTTTTAATGAATTTTCTGATTTGACAACTGCTATTCAAAATTTTCAGATTTTATGATAAGTTTTCCAAACTGTTTTTGAGGATGCAAACGGACTCCATTTTTAACGAATTTAGTATTGTTAGAAAGCCCTAGATGTATACTTTCATTTAAAATCAGTTCATATCGTTTGGAGATATATATAAATTTTTATGATTTTTTAAAGAGGTAGAGGTCCGGTTATCAGATTCTATAAAATTTTAGTGATCAGTATTCAAAACTATTATTGACGATCCAGACGGTCTCCGTTTTTAACAAATTAGGTATCATTAGAAAGATCTGGATGTCCACTTTCGTTTACAATTGTTTCAGAGCATTTGGAGTCCTATACGAATTTTTATGAATTTTTGAAGGGACAGAGGTCTGACTGTCAGTTTTTGTAAAGTTTTGTAATTTTGTGAAATTGTTCGATTTTTGTGTTTTGATGTTATTGAATGATGAAGTAGGCATATTAGGCGCTGTTATGATATGATGGATCGTTTGATAAATTATTATGATCTTTTATTGATTTTATTATATTTATTATTCATGATATGAACAGTTTTAAAGGTGAGCACCTGAGACCTCAATCGCGCGTCATCATTGGAAAATTTTAAAAGGTTAAGTAAGGCATTTATATAAGTACACTCTCACCTGCAACATGAATTAAAGAATTGAGAAATATATGTTTTGATGTTGATGATGATGTTATGATGTTCTTAAATAATACTTCTCCTATGATGACATTTTGATGAAAAGTATTTATATGTATACATATGTATTTTTATGTTTTAAAATGACGTTATACGCCCTTGATGATGACGATGATGATGTTATCCGGTGAGCGGACTTTTGTCATCGTTGGTTTGGGATTTGCTACCCCACTCTTTTCGTGACTAGCGCACTATGATGGTACAATATCGGGCCCAATATATGACGGTTTTAAAAGTTAAAAAGTTTTTAAATTATGTTTATATTTATGATGATGTTTATGATGATAAAAATATTTATTTACGTTTGTGAGATTTAAATGCCTTAGTAAGTCATTGCTTATATAAGTTAATTCATGTCGCAGATAAAGGAAAAGGTAAAATATAGTATTGGAGGAGTTTGGAGCAGAAGCGGGATGATATGTGATAGGAAAACGGGATGAACGATAATGAGATGGACATTTTTAATTTCAAATAAAATTTTGAGACTTTAGTTTATTATTATTTGATTTGATGATTTATATGGACTTAACTTTTATTTCAATGTGTTTTTTTTAATTAAAAAAAAATTTAATTATGAAGGTTATTTTGATATAGTTTTAAAAAAATTTCTACAGTTTTCAAAATTTTTCGATAAGTCAAGATTTTTTAAAAATATAATTCAATCTTATTATTTTTTACAATTTTATAATAAATGAATCTAGAAAAGAGAAGTCACTATAAGAGGGGTCGTTACACTCTCTCTCGTCGTTTTCACCAGCTTGTCGATTTATCATTTGTTGTCGTTTCATTTTTTTTGCTCATTGTTGTCGTTTCATTTTTTTGCTCACTGTTATTGTTTCACTTTGTTATATTTTCTTAATAGTTTTGTCGTTTCTGAGGATCGTGTTGTTTCCTCAGTTCATGTCGTCTAAATTTATCGTCATTTTCTTGTTTTCCGTCGTTTCACGGTGTTGTCTGTTCGGCCTTTTTGTTGGCCCTCATTTGTCGTTTTTCGAGAAAATTGTCGTTTCCTCAGTTCCTGTCATTTAAATTTCTCGTCATCTAATTGTTTTCTGTCATTTCACTCATTTCTTTAATTGTTTCCCTCGATTATTTTTGTCTTGCTCATCTTTTGGTTGTCTTCTTTTTTTTTTTTTTTTTTCAATCAACTAGTATAGTTTGAGCATTAAGGGAGAAAAATAAATAAAAAATCGTGATGTCGTTTATTGGTCCCCATTGAACTGTCTTTTATTGTATATTCCACTTGAGGCATAAAACCTCTACTAAGGGGTGTTTGGCATTTTTACTCGACTCAAGTTAAACTGTATTTTTTTTTTATCTTTTCTGAAAAAGTCAACAAAAATTTAAACTCAACTTTAACTCAACGCATTCACCAAACACCCTCTAAAACACCTTGATGACAGGGACATTTGAAATCAAGAAACCAAAACCACAAAAGGCAAGAAAAACGACAAGAAACTGGAAAAACAATGGTAAAAGAAATGACAGCAATGGAGACATCCACAATGTGAAACGACAGCAAATGAGAAACGACAAGAGCATTAAAACGACAACAAATGAGAAAATTACCAGAAACTTGTACAATAAGGTAAGAAACAACAGTAAACTAAACGATACACAATGTGAAATGATATCAGGTGAAAGAACCACAAGAGCACCATATAAAATTTTCGATCAATATATTATTCAAGTACTAATTAAAAAAAAAAAAGGAGAGCAAAATCAACAACTACATGATAGTTCAACTAATAATAATGGATATATATACATATATATATATATATATAGATATAAGAGAGAGAGAGAGAGGCTAAGTGTATATAAAGAACAGATGAAGAGACTTACAAGCAAAAAGTTTCGGGTCTTCCAATCAAGGGAGAGTGCCTAATGTAGACACCAGAATTTGGACAAGTCCTAGAGCGTGATGGAAGTTCTTTGTGTTCATATTGCTACTCTAAATAAAGAGGGCCGATATTTTGCCTTTTTAAAAAAAAAAAAAAAAAAAAAATCTTGGAGCGAGTGGATTCGAACTTTATATCTTATGATGGAATCGGTTATGAAATTATGTAGTTAGGCTATGCTGCAACCATAACATCATGCTTTTTTTGCTAATCTAGCACAGGAGGGCTAATATTAATGAAACGTGAAACAGATTGTCATATCTAAGGTTGAGTTCATCTTGTATTGGCAGTCTAGAGAATCAGATTAGGGTCTATTTTTGCAAGTTCTTTCGTTGGAAAATTTCATCTTTGAGAGTTTCCTCTTTTTTATTGACAGTAGTACAAGTTCTTAGGATTGAACTCATCAGACATCAATGCCAATACTTGCAATCAAGTTCAAATTAAATCAAGAGATGTCGAAACAATTTACAAAAAGTAGCACCGAGTCATATTGGTGTTTAATCGCGATATGATCAGGTGCATAATTAGTGATCCTTCAGTCTCTCGATACAAATATATATTTCTAAATAAAAAAGACTCACTACAGACCTTCCGATGCGAAGTTCAGAAACCGAATAGGCCTTTCATGCAAGGGAGGACAAATCTAGATAATAGCATTCGCTTTGCAGCATTAAGTAAAATCCTAGCATATGATGGACGTCTTATGCTCTTATCATATATATATATATATATATAACTTGAGATTTTCCTAGTGCAATTTTTATTATAGACAACATAGCCCGGTGGGAGGCCGGCAATGCGTTCCAAATACAGAGCCACATGCTAATAAAAACAAGAAAGAAGTTAAGCCCGTTGCATTGAAGGATTGTTTTCCTGATCAATTGACTGTGTTCTGCACACCAAAAAAAAAAAAAAAAAAATGTAAATGTAGGGAGAACAGAATTCACAGTAAAAGAGTAATTAACAGTAGGCAAATTTCCTTACTCGATGATTGTCTCCATTTTAGTCCCAGATTGCTGTTCCTGGTCGGCGAACTGCGCTCCCATGCCCAAGTGGTTCATCAGCAGCCATGTGAAAGTTAAAAGCTCTCCCCCCTTGCTTAGTTGCTGCGCGTGCACAAAAGGTCTGCAATTAATGGCGGCGTACGACAATAGTTCCACCCATACTCTGCTCATTATCTTCCACTTCTCTTCCTTCTCCTCATTGAGCTGTCGCGCAAGGATACATGCATCGAAGAGCACGGACTTGCTTCTGTTTTCCTTCACAGCAACTGATCTGACTTTTGCTTTAACTTTAAAAATACGATTGCAGGCTTCCGAATGGCGTGATAATTTGTGCTTCATGAAAAATCTCTTGGCCTCTGCGCGAGTATCTTGAAAGACTATGTTCCAATTTCCCAAAACCGGGGCCAACATTGCTTGCTTGTCTACCAAAAGATAGAACATGTAATTCGAAAGAACCTTGGAAATTTCCTTATAATCAGGAGTTTCCTCCTTGCTACTAGCACTTGTTTCCGTGCTAGATTCCCTGAGATTGTGAAAACACTTCTGCAATAAAAGACGATTAGCCCAGGAAGAAATGGTACAGGTCAGGCTCCAAAGTTTTCTTAGTAACTTGGGAATACATCTACAACAAGATGATATAAAGCAACGTTCACAAAGGAGCATGAAAATTGAATCGCTTTCTTCTTGATAATTACTTGATTTAGAGTTCTGTTCATAGCAAAGTAATTCTGTCGCTAGGTGCCAGAGAAGAAGGCTTTCTGCATATTGGAACTCCCCAATGCTCCATTTAAGCTTGATATAACTAGAATGAGTCTGCAAGAGAGCCGAGTCACCTCACTGAGAACATGCCTCCATTGCATCTCTGGGATCGGTTGCTTTCTTGGATTTTTTCTGCAGCTCCTCTATAACAAACTTTCTCAAATCTTCATGTACCTTCTCCAACGATGGAGAATAGCGTAATATCATTTTAATCGTCGTTCTAATTCCATACACATGACGATAGCTATTCAACTCACGGAACCATAACTTTACGGTAGGCGGTAGGCAATAGCTTATCATGTTCACTTGTGACACTGATCCAGACCACCTTGATCTTTTCAAAATCCATGTAGGAACGTATTTAATGATCATCTGACTATCCTTGAGAGCCAAGAGGACCCAGTCAGAAAAGGCAAGTTTAGCAATAGAAATGAAATCGAGGACAATGGCTCCGATGAACAAGGCGTAAGTAACCGCTACCTCAAAGTTATCAAATCCACTCTTGTCAACAAAAAGAAAGAACAAAGAGGCACCAAATGTGGATAGAAAGCTAACACCGCGTAAGGCATACCCGATTTTGGTGTGCATCACAACGGACTTTGTGTGGAGAACTTGGTACATGAAGCTCAGCTCGTACTCAACTAGTCTAAAGGCGTATTCAGGAGCTTGTTGCATAAAATAAATCCGGCTGGAGTCTCGGTCTTTGGAGCTTATAAGAAAGCCGACAATGAGTCCCTTGAAGCTTTCAAAGAGGGAATGTGCCACTTCTAGTTTCTTCATCTCCTCTGTATTTTTCTGAGCCGGTCCTTCAACTGTAGTAATGGAGTCACTTAAAACGTTTCCAATTCCTCCTCCTCCTCCTCCTCGTCCTCCTCCGGACACTGTCAATAACTGTGCCGACATCATCACAGAGTACTCGGATGCAGCCTCTTCATAGTCCGGCCCAGGATTTGGATCCGGCAAAGCAGATTTTCCAAAACTGTCCAAGCTAGCAAGTCGAAGAGCCCAAGTTCTCTCAGCAAACTTAATGGTTCCACCAATAAACACAAGGATGGAGGGTTCCCACAGCTTGTTTCGGGTAAATGTTAAGTACAGGCTATAGATAGCAGAGACAACTTGTAATATGAGTCCGAACAAATGCCTGATCCACAGCTCATTGTCCTCGAGAGACAAAGAAGTGATGCCGTCGGGGCCTCCGAGATGCATCAAGAGAAAGGAAGCCCACAAGGCGAAAAGGTTGTTGTTGTTTTTGTGGTCATTGGAGTGGCCAAGGCTCTTGGCGATTAGTCCGATGGCGACGGCGGCGATCCAGTCGGCGAGCAAGTACGTGGCCCAGACAGACTTGAAGAGGAGACCGCTTCTGGAGCGCTGTCGAAAGGGTGCGAGCAAGAGCAGGAAAGCCTGAAGTGAGAGGCTGGTGATGATAAAACACGCAGATCCCATGTAACCCATAGCTTCTTGACAGATGTAAGAAGTCCCATGTTTATTACCAAAATCACAGTTGATTATTCAGACAGACCAGTGGGAAAAGGAAAGTAAAAGGAGAGGTTTTATGGAGACAGAGAAACTGAAAATGAATTCAATGACAGAGAGAAGCAGTACTAGTTCAGTATTGCAGATTAACCTTCAGAGGTTTGGTTGTGACTTAAGACCGGAATGGTCGTTGACTTGAATTGACAACATTTGTTTGTCCAGAAAAATTGCGAAAATAGCTCTCAAATAGGTGTGCGTATGTTTTTTTGCCCTCTTAGTTGGATTTTTGATCCTTTTTACAAATCTAATTAGAGATAAAATTTATTATAGCAGATATGATAATTCAGAGATGTAGATGTTTGAGAAGCCAAGCAAGCATACAAGCCGAAAGGAATGAGGGGGAAAAAAAAAAGAGTAATAGCTGTAGGAAATAAAATATAACAAAATAAAGAATCCTATCATGCCCCTTTTTTATTTTTTTGGTGTCTTTTCCTATTCGTCTTTTTCTACATGCTCGAAGTCTTTCTTTATGAGAAAGAATGACTTTATTATGTGTGAAAATCAAATCCCTTATTTTCAATTTTAATTATTTCATAGGCTCAACTTTTGAAGGTAAGAGGGTGAAATTATCGTCAAGCCAAATTTGTAAAAACTCTGCAGCATTAATAGGTTAGGTTATTTGGCACTTAGATTTAAACCTATTTTTTAAACTTTTTTTTAAAGAAACTTTTTGCTTTAGTGTTTTCTTATAAAATTTGAATTTACTGTTTGAAAAACTGGTTTAAATTAGGTACCAAATGAGAGCTAAGTTTGTAACTATTATTAAAGTATATTGTTTCAGAAGTCAACACTGAAAGTCATTACAATCATCCGTAGTATGAATTTATATGTAAAAAATTTTGGGTAGAATTAAGCATCAGGATGACTAGATACATCCCAACTATGTTGGTACCCATCCAATTGTTACAAAAACTGAGTGCAATAGACAAAATACAGTAAAAACACAAGGAAGAGAAGTTTTTCTGCATAACTTTTATCCATTAAACAAATAGCCTTTATATAGGCAATTACACAATGGAAGCAAACAAAGAAAGCAACACATTTGACCACTAAAACCACTAACCAACAAAGCAAAAAACATGGGCCCCTTTTGCAACAACTTTGCTAAAAGCTGGCTATAACTACTCAATAAAAAACAAACTCCACTAAACTAAGGGTGAGTTTGGTGTGTAAGTTTGAGTTAAGATTTATAAGTTTAAATGATAAATTTTTTTGAATTTTTAGAAAAGACAAACAACTTTTTGGAGAAAAAGACAAAAAACATGATTAAAAAAGTACAGTTTAGTTTAAACAGAGCTTTTTGCCAAACAAGGCCTAAGAAACAAACAATGTGACCAACGGAAATAGCCTAAAGACTCGGACATAATTACTTTATTCAACAATCCCTCCTTTAAACTGAAAGTTTGCAAATATTCAGTTTAATTCCAGCTTGCCAACACCAAGTAGCTTTCTTAGCTTCTGAAACGCAGCCAACTTGAGGAACTTGATAAAAATATCAGCAACTTGATCTTCACTTCTGCGATGAATGATTGTTAGGTGAGCGAATACGGTCTTTTAACATGACAACTAATAGAAGACATGAAAATTTGAGCTGATTCTTTTTAAACTTTATGAATAAATGGTGTTTAATTTGATATATAATTTCCAAATAAACAGGGATAAAGCAGCATTTTTATGTAAATTATTAAATGAACAATATATTTTAAAATGTTTGTAAATAATAGAAAATAACAAATTTACAGATAAATATTATGTAATTAAAATAATAAATTTACTTTTTATCTAAAAAAAATTTATTTACTTAGTAAATTTGTTATTTAGTTCGAATATTTAAAAACCTTATTATTTACTTATCTAAAAAAAAAAACCTTATTATTATTTTTTTTGTTGGTCAACGGCTGAGGGAAGGGCGATACGGGCCCTATTTGTGTGTCTTGGGCCAACAAGGCCCAGCCCAATGCCCAATAAACTCTCACCCAAAAGTTCCCGAAATCCGACCAATAACATCCCGCCTAAAACTTTAAATTCAAATTCAAAACCTTTAACGTTACCATTCTTCCTATACATAAATCCTCGCTCTCACTCTCTCTCTCTCTCTAAACCCCGTCCTCTCTCTCTCTCTCTAGAATTCTTCTGTAGACATAGAAAGCGCTCCTTCATTCCTTACTTTTCCGGTCAAAATACTCGATGGCCGCGAAACGCCCTCTCCAGAGCAGCAGCGCCGCCAACACGGCGGCGGCGGCGGCAGCTGCTCCGGCTTCGACGAAGAAGACGATCGAGGAGATGTACCAGAAGAAGTCTCAGCTTGAGCACATCCTCCTCCGTCCCGACACCTACATCGGATCCATCGAGAAGCACACCCAAACCCTCTGGGTCTTCGACGACACCGAGAACGGCGGCGAAATGGTCCACCGCTCCGTCTCCTACGTCCCCGGCCTGTACAAGATCTTTGACGAGATCCTCGTCAACGCCGCCGATAACAAGCAGCGCGATCCCTCCATGGATGCCGTCAAGGTCACGATTGATGTGGAACAGAACTGTATCAGCGTCTACAACAATGGCGATGGTGTTCCCGTAGAGATTCACCAGGAGGAGAAGGTCTACGTCCCTGAGTTGATCTTTGGACATCTCTTGACGAGCAGCAACTACGATGATACTCAGAAGAAGACCACCGGTGGCCGCAATGGTTATGGTGCGAAGCTGACGAATATTTTCTCGACCGAGTTCGTCATTGAGACCGCGGATAGCAAGCGCCAGAAGAAGTACAAGCAGGTCTGTGCTCTGTACGCGCATTTCTGAAAGGAACTCGCTTTAGATTGTTTGATTTATTGAAATTAGGGGTTTTCTATTCAAATGGATGGAATTAGGGTTTTGATTAGTACTGTTCTTGCGTTTCTGACCTGATTATGTTTTATTGAGTTCATTTAGATTGGGTTTAATAATAAAGTTATTATTATTATTTTGCTTAATATTGTTGAGGTTTATTACAGTTCTGTTTGCAAATTCATTGAAAGTATTCCTACATTTCTTTTTTTGATTAGGTTTTTAGTGTACAATTTGATTAAATTGGTTTTTCTCTTTCCGATATCAAACTATTTGATTTATTAGGGTTTACTATTATCTTGAGAGAGTTTTTTGAGGTTAGTGTACGATTCATATTAAATCAGTTTCTTGTGGGTCTTTGAAGGTCTTCTCCAATAACATGGGAAATAAGACTGACCCAGTAATCACCAAGTGCAAGGAGGGTGAGAACTGGACTAAGGTTACATATAAGCCCGATTTGGCCAAGTTTAACATGGCTTACTTGGAGGAAGATGTGGTGGCGCTGATGAAAAAGCGAGTGGTCGACTTGGCTGGGTGCCTTGGAAAGAGCGTGAAAGTCGAGTTAAATGGAAAAAGGGTCCCTGTGAAATCCTTCCTCGATTATGTTGATCTCTACTTGAATTCTGCCAGTAAACATAAAGACACCACTCTCCCAAGGTTTTTTAGTCGAAACTACTGGAAACGAGTTTTCATTTTGGTGTTTTGTGATGGGAATCCTTTTTGCTTACAGTACCTTGCAATTTTTGCAGGATCACGGAGAGAGTTAATGAGAGGTGGGAGATATGCGTGAGTCTTAGCGATGGGCAGTTTCAACAGGTAGTTTTTGGAATTTTATTTGGTTGAAGTATTATGTTGCTGCTGTGCAAGTTTTGTGATGATGTTTCTCTACTACTACCAGGTTAGTTTCGTAAATGGGATCGCGACAATTAAGGGTGGGACTCATGTCGATTATGTCACAAATCAGATCACAAACCATGTGATGAATGTTGTAAATAAGAAGAACAAGAATGCCAACCTCAAAGCCCACAATGTGAAGAATCATCTATGGGTCTTTGTCAATGCACTTATTGATAATCCTGCTTTTGATTCCCAAACTAAAGAAACTCTGACGATTCGTCCAAGCAGTTTTGGTTCCAAATGTGAACTTCCGCCAGAGTTCTTGAAAAAAGGTTTCTTCAGTACCTTTCATATTGTGATGATACTACGTAGTGGAAAATTAATATACCAGTATGTTTTTAGCTTGATTGTTGTCTTGTGATTATCTTGTAGTTGCAAAGTCAGGAATTGTCGATACTCTTCTCTCCTGGGCAAATTTCAAGCAGAACAAGGATCTTAAGAAAACTGATGGAACGAAGACAGAACGGGTTCATAACGTTCACAAGCTGGAGGATGCTAATCAAGCGGGAGGTAGGAACTCTGAGAAGTGTACATTGATATTGACGGAAGGTGATTCGGCCAAGGCTCTTGCGGTAAGTACTGGTTAGGTTTCATATTTCCATTCAGGTTTAGAACTTTGCTAACTCAAGTTGACTTGGATTTTAGTTATAAGATTTTTAACACCATTGAATTCATTTAGATGGCTGGGCTCTCGGTTGTTGGTCGGGACCATTATGGTGTTTTCCCATTGAGAGGTAAATTGCTCAATGTGAGGGAAGCCAGTGCTACTCAGGTGAGGGATAATGAAGAAATTAAGAACATCAAGAGGATTCTTGGACTGCAGCAAGATAAGCAATACACAAATGTCAAATCTTTAAGATACGGCCATTTGATGATAATGACTGATCAGGTGTGATTCCTTGAGCTCCTTTTCTTTGGCTTTTGGTTTGTATAAATATTACTTCAGAAACAACAGTGAATGACTTTTTCCATGAGAATCTATATTAATTTCAACGTTTTTGCAGGATCACGACGGTTCTCACATCAAGGGTCTATTGATTAATTTCATTCATTCTTTCTGGCCATCACTGCTGAAAATTCCCACTTTCTTAGTAGAGTTTATAACTCCTATTGTAAAGGTTCGTTCTCTTCACCTAACTTTTACATACCTAATTTGATGTCTACTATGATGGTATATATTCTTGAATTTCAGCTTTTGACTTTATACTATACTTAACACAGGCAACTCACAAAAATGGGAAAGAATTAGCATTTTATACTATGCCCGAGTACGAGGCATGGAAGGAAAGTTTGAGGGGTAATGCAAGTGGGTGGTCCATCAAATACTATAAGGTTTGTGTTTTCAAGTAATAAGTAGGAACCTTCTAGAGTTCGGGGAGTCTTCTCAACTTCACATTGTATATTTGTTCATTTACTTATTCAACATTCCATATTTCCAGGGGTTGGGAACAAGCACATCGAAGGAGGGAAGGGAGTATTTTCAAAATCTGGACAAGCACAAGAAAGATTTTCTTTGGGTAGATGAGCAAGATGGGGATGCAATCGAGCTTGCGTTTAGTAAGAAAAAGATAGAAGAGAGGAAGAATTGGCTCCGTCGATTTGAGGTAGGATGCTTTTTGTATCAAGAAGTTGTGTTTGTGAATCTGTGATTTGAAAAATAACTTTTATATCGTATAATCTCTCTCTTGATTTTTTTGCAGCCTGGTACTCACCTGGATCAGAAGCAGAAGCTCATAAAGTACAGTGATTTTGTTCATAAGGAACTCATACTGTTTTCTTTGGCGGATCTACAAAGGTCTATTCCTTCAATGATTGATGGCCTGAAGCCTGGTCAAAGGAAGATCCTCTTTTGTGCTTTCAAGAGGAACTTTGTCAAAGAAGCAAAGGTTGCTCAGTTTTCTGGTTATGTATCTGAGCATTCAGCCTACCACCATGGTGAGCAGAGTCTCGCCGGTACTATCATTGGAATGGCCCAGGATTATGTTGGTAGCAACAACATTAATCTTCTTATGCCAAATGGCCAGTTTGGCACGCGTAACCTGGTAAATGAACTATGTCTCACGTCTTAAAGTTAAATCAAATGGAATTTTTGTGTGTTCACAATTCTGTAAACAGTGGTTTTAATAATATAATTTGTTACTTTCAGGGAGGCAAAGACCATGCAAGTGCTCGTTATATATACACTCGCCTTTCACCAATCACAAGGTTCCTTTTCCCAAAGGATGATGACCTCCTTCTTGACTTCTTGAATGAGGATGGGCAATCCATTGAGCCAACTTGGTATTTACTTTTCGTATGCACTGTTAACAAAATTATTTTAGTTAGGAGATGATGTATAGATTGCTGAAAAATTGTTTCCAATGTTTATATAGGTATGTCCCAATCATTCCAACGGTTCTTGTCAATGGTAGTGAGGGTATTGGAACTGGCTGGAGTTCTTTCATCCCAAATTACAACCCAAGAGATATTGTTGCGAATGCGAGGCGCTTGCTAGATGGTGATGAAATGGTGCCAATGATTCCATGGTACCGAGGATTTAAGGAACAATAGAGAAATCGTTGAAGGACGCAAGCTACATAGTAAGTGGTATAATCGAAGAAGTCAATGAGACGACAGTCAGGATAACAGAGCTGCCATTACGCAGATGGACTCAAGATTACAAGGAATTCCTGGAATCTATATCTTTTGGGAACGACAAAGCCAAGGATCCTTTTATCGAGGTAAACTGACCCCAAAGTCCTTGACAATCAAGCTATCTGCCTAAATGTCTTTTGAAAAAAGCTCTATTTTCTCATAATCATTTTGCTGGCTGTAGGGTTTCACACAGCACAGTGATCACATTTCTGTGGATATCCTTGTCCACATGTCTGAGGAGATATTAATGGCGGCTAAGCAAGAGGGTTTGCTCAAGAAATTTAAACTGACCACCTCCATAAGCACAAGTAACATGCACTTGTTTGATTCGAATGGCGTGATAAAGAAATATGACACTCCCGAACAAAGTATGTGGATCACCTAAATATGTTGATTAAGTTTATACTATTTTTCTTTTGATGTTGCCATACTAATTTAATTGTTCATTTTGCATTGCCTATGCAGTTCTTGAGGAATTTTATCACCTAAGACTTGAATTTTATGAAAAGAGAAAGGTGAGTTTAGCATCGTCTTGACGTTTCAGTCATTTTCCAAATAGGTTACAGTTACTTACGAATGCTTTTGATGTTGCATGCAGAAAGCACTTCTAGATAATCTAGAAATGGAGCTGTTGAAGTTGGACAACAAGGTTAGGTTTATACTTGGGGTCGTTAAGGGAGAGATCGTTGTGAGCAATAGAAAGAGAGCTGATCTGTTTGTCGAGTTGCAACAGAAAGGTTTCACTCCTTTCCCAAAGAAAACTAAATCTGTTGAGCCAGAGGTGGCTGGGGCAACCGAGGATGGCGAGGATGCAGAAGAGAACTCTGAGGCTGCCAGCACCGAAGTTCGGATCAGCAATTATGAGTATCTTTTGTCCATGGCAATCGGAACGCTGACCCTTGAGAAGGTCCAAGCACTATGTGGGGAAAAGGATAAGCTCAACAATGAGGTTGAGGAACTGAGAAAAGCGACTCCGAAGTCATTGTGGGTCAAAGATCTTGATGCTCTTTTGACTCAGCTAGATGTATGTACCCTAATCATTAACACTCTTTTATTTATATCGTTGCCCACCATCTTGTTTCTAATGTTCTGAATTTGTTTCAGGAGCTTGACAAAAGTGACGCTCAAGCAGAGGAGGCAAGAAAGAAATCCAAAGGCCAAGTAAAGACCGTTGCTGTTACTAAAGTTTCTAGAAAAGCACCGAAAAATCCTCACAAGAATACTAAGAAGGCCAGTAGTTCAGAGGCTGTTGCAGAAATTACCCAAACCTTTGATTCAGCAATGGAAATCGGTAAGCATGGGACATTTAAAAAGCTTGCTTTCTATTGTATGTCTATCCATTTTCCATTTACTTATACGAAATGCTATTGGTTTTTCAGAGAAAGCCCCAGAAGTAGCCAGACCAAAAGGCAGAGCTGGTACAAAGAAAGCTGCTTCCAAAAAGGTTTGTCCTGTTCTTACATTCCCCTTCTTTCCTCTCTTAAAAAAAAATAAAAAATAAAAAAAAATGGCGGAGAAAGATGGTGTGACTAAGCTTTTATTATTGTTCTAAGCAGGTTGTTGTCGAAGAAGACGACGACGACGATGATGACGATGAAGTACTTGCGCTGAAAGATCGACTTGCTGCCTACAATCTTGAATCATCTCCCGATAAATCAACAGGTACATATTTACTTGTCTTCGCTTTTGATTAAAGTTTCAGAATATCTTCATCATAGCATTTTACTGGATATGCGTATTCGTTTTGAAATAGAGAATATTGTACATAGATAGACTTAGAGATGTGCCTAGAAATTCCATTTATTGACCAATTTAAGGAGTTCTGTCTGACTAAAATTTGTTCTCTCTCAGAAATGGATACTGAAGTTCCAGAGGCTCCGGTCCAGAAGAAAGCACCTGCCAAAAGGGCTGCTGCACCGAAGAAAACGTTGGCAACTGTTTCAGAAACCGTTGATCTTGATGATGATGATGACGAGATTGACGATGATGAGGATTTCGTTGCACCCGCCAAGGGAGCTGCGAAGAAGGGAGGAAGAAAGCCTGCTGCGAATACAAAAGCGGCGACCTCCAAGGCCCCTGCAGCTGCAGCAACAACAAAGAGGAGAGGCGGAGCCAACAAAGAGCCTCAGTTGCTGGGGCAGAAGCTCTTGACAGATATGCTCAAGCCTGCTGAGAACTCCGGGGTTTCGCCGGACAAGAAAGTGAGGAAAATGCGGGCTTCCCCATTCAACAAGAAGAGTGGTTCCCTGTTGGGAAGGGCTGTTGCTAAGGATATAGATGATGAGGCAACAACTGCAAGTGAAGAGAAGTCTTCTTCATCTTCTCCTTTAACGTCCGAGAGTGTTGATGAAGTAGTTTGAAGTTCCGGCTCCGAAAGCTAGGCCGCCGAGGGCGAACCGCAGGCAGACAAGGTATGTGCTGAGTGACTCCGAAAGCGAGAAGGGTTCGGATGATTCCGACTTTGATGAGACTGATGGTTCTTATGCTGAGGACTAAGGTTTGTAGCAGTTTTTTCAAGTGTGAACAAACTTAGGAAATACATTTGCTCATTTTCCTTTGTAGTTGTGTACTTTGAACTATTTGAGATTGGTGTAGGATTTGAATTTGCACCTTGGACTCGTTGAATGTGCAAGTTGCTTCTTGCACTTTAATCATTGTAGGTAGTAAGAGTCATTTTAAGTGATATGAGTATTATTTTAGGTGAATTTTGAACAAGTGAAGCTGTCCTAAGGACCTAAAGTCCTAATCTACCCAAACCCTCCAATGCCACTTTAACACTCCCTTTGGTAAGAAGGAAAGAAAATAGGAGGGAAAGAAAAACTACGATGGAAAGAAAATTGTAAGAAGAGAAGATTTTGATTTTCCCTTTAATTGTTTGGTACGATAAGGTGGATGGAAAATGATTTTACCTTCTCTTGTTTGATATTGTAAGTAAAACCAAAGGGATGGAAAACTTACTATTACAAAATTATTATTTTACCCTAATGCTATCAATCATTTTTGGTTAAAATTTTGATAAACAAGGACAATTGTGTAATTATATTTCTATACCTTGTGTAAATCGTTTCCTTCTCAAAATCATTTCACATTTGGGAAGATTGATTTTAGTGGGAACTACTATATTATTCTTTCACCATCTTTTCCTTTCCATTCAAAATTCTATCTTACCAAACACCCCAAATTAACAATTTCCATCCTAGAATCCCTCCTAAATTTTCTTTCCTTCCACTTTTCACTCATACCAAACATAGCACAAGACATTTTTACAAGCATCTATATATGCCATCTATATGGGCATCTTTTCTTCCCTAAAGTCCTAATTTTGAACAAATGGTTTGGCCGATATTCTAATACGTTAAAGCTTTACACTTGATGTCCACAAAATCAAACTCGGACAATAATAAGACTATAATCTAGCAAGAACACAAATTGATAATTTGATCGGTACTATTTACATTCAATAGGGTTGTTCAAGCAAGTTAAAAGGAAAAAAAAAGAAAAAGAAAAGGGTTGTTCAAGTATTATTTATTAGACATATCTACAAGTATATATTTGCATCTTGCATCTTTTCTTCCCTAAATCTCTTATCTCATCCAAGGTAGAAAATCTCCAATCCCATCCAAGTTTAATTGTTCCTCAAATTTTTATTTTGGACACTTTCTAATTTATTGAATTTGAGAGCGTTAGAACTATAAAAGTGAATAACAATGAAGGGACCGAAATGGGGTAAGTAATTAATTTAGTTGATGGTTACTAGTGAAAATACCTTGCTTTTACATAACGAATAAGCATTTTGGAGTTTGGACGTCGTTAAATACAAAAGCCGTTAACATATGAAGTCTAGTTATTGGTTGATGTCATTTTCTGTGGATGGTTTGAAATATGTTGTTTCCATATAACAGTATGATTTTGCCATTATTACAGCATAATTTATTGTAATTCCATATCTAATTCTACCATAAAGTATAAAATTTGAATCTCCATTCTCTTCTTAAAAAAAATGCAAACGCAAGAGAGGGTATATATTGGTCATACTGTTTCCTTAATATGATTTTCCGACTCCTCACTGCATGTGGTGTGGTATTCCATTCTTATTTTAATTAAAGTTGGATATTTCCTCTCTAACCCATTTATATTTTATGATTAGATTTTTCTTCATTTTACAGTTCCAAAAGGCTGATCCTTGGCCAAATTCCTAAAGGCCGAATTAAGAATTTCGAAGCAACTTGTGTATTACATATTAAGCTTATCCTTTGTTTTGTTTTGGTTTTTATATTTATTTTTTATTTTTTATTTTTTATTTTTTAAAATTTTTTTTCTTCTTCTAACGTGTACTTAAAAACGTTCATACATATCCTAAATTTATTCCAATTGATCATTGACCATGATAATAGTATTGATTACTTTCTACTTTTTTGCTTGTTTCATTCAATATGTTGGGTGTTATTTTAGGCTCCATAATAATTGGACTTAAACGTGTTCGGAGCACCAAGGCCCGAAACACCAAAGACTTGGAGTACTAAGATTGGAAACACCAAGAATCGGTACACAAAAGGTTTTTTCAAGAGGGAAAGACCAAGAGGCATATAATTATTTTCAAAGTATTTAATGTCTCGAGTTAATGTGAATTAATTCATTTGATGGTAATAAGATTCAACTTATTGTAATAAAAGGGAGACTTAAACTCCTCCATTTTTAATGTACTATAAATTTCATCGGATTAAGAGGAAAAGGGTTACATACACAATTCTCAATTCAAAATCTTGAGGCAATTGTACTGCACTCTGGTTTTCTCTATATTGTTCTTAAGATTTTTGTATTTTATTGTATTATTGTTTAATGTTCTGGATAATTTTATTTGTTTGATCTTATTTTTTGGTTCATGAATGTACATTTAGTGTTGGACAAAATTTTGTTCCAACATAAATGTCAAAAAAATTTAATCAAGAAAGAAGGAAAAGACGGTAAAGATGGATTGATTTAATGAATTCAAACTCAAATTTGAGCATTTCTATTTATTTCGGGATCCCTATATCCCTATTTTGATACGTCAACATTTATAGGCTAAATATATATATATATATATATATATATATTCAATTTAGAAGAAAAACTGAGATGCATTGACAAATGCCATACTCTGGAAGACTATATTTTGAGTAAAAGTGGGGTCATTCAACAATTTCCTTTGAAGTTCCCATCTTTACTTTCTTACTTGAAACTTAGCTCACACGTAATGGAATATTCAAAGAATGTTAGTTGAGATGTGGCCTTCTTCTCTCTTTCCTAGAAGTTTAAGGTACAATTATCGTCATTTAATTTATGTATTGGTGAAATCACTGAGTTCCAACCTTATGAATGGAAATAACCTCGAAAGAGGTAGAACTTTGGGATCCTTTATATTATTATATTTTATGATCAAGACTTTGAGATGGTGGGTAGTGGAGTCAATTAATAATCTACAAATTTATTTAAAAAAAAAAAAATCAACAACAACAATAAACAAAGCGAATACCTTTAGCTCCCTTAATACATAAATACACACATGATTCTACCTATAACCTAGATGAGATGTGGCCTACTTCTCTTTTTCCTAGAAGTTTAAGGTACCATTATCATCCTTTAATTTATGTACTGGTGAAGTCACAAAGTTTCAACCTTATCAATGGAACCAACATCGAAGAGGTACTTTGGGATCCTCTATATTATTATATTTTATGACCAAGACTTTGAGACGGTGGGTAGTGGAGTCAATTAATAATCTACAAATTTATAAAAAATAAATAAATAAACAACATTAAGCGAAGCAAGTACCTTTAGCTCCCTTAATATACACACACAGACGCGTGCACATATGATGATTTTACCTATAATCTTAAATGTCCATTCTATTTTTTAAGCTTTAAAACTCCCATTTATATATTAAACTTTGAATTTATTTCACTTAACCCATTTTATTACAATTTTGATTAAAAACAGATTAAAAAAAATAGAAGAAGTATTATTATTAAACTCATTTTGTTAGGATATTATTATTAAAAATAAACGAAAAAAATCATATAATTACATTTAACTCACTTTTTTTTATGTTTAGTTTAAACTGAAATTTTAATAAAAGAGGTTAAGTGGGCTAATTCAAAACTCATGTGGATGAAGTGGGAGTTTTAAAGTTGAGTGAGTAAATAGAAATGACCTTAAATTTAGGGATATACATCATAATAATTCATAAATATTATATATTTATATATATATGGAAGAGTTTTCTTGCAAGCGTGTATTGTTTTTGTTTTTTGTTTTTTGTTTTTAATTCAGCACGCGGTTACTCCATCCATTTTGTCTGATTTCTAGACTATATATAGCTGTCATTTGCCGTGTCTGAAAATTAACAAAACACTAAGAATTGCAAATAACAATATATCCTCCCAAAATTATGTCTCTCACTAACAAAAAACCACATGCTGTGTCTCATCATCATAAAAATCATGGGGTGGTTGTGAAAACTACAGAGAAGATAACTCAACGCAAGGAAACAGTTGTTGTAGCGGAGAAAAAACAAATTACTACTTCTCAACAAAAGATTCATCGTCATGGCAAAGAAGCGGTTGTCGTCGAAAACACAAAGATAACTCAAGAAAAGATCGTTTATTACAAGCCTAAAGAGAAGACGACAGTGGTCGTGGAAAAGAGAGTGTCTTACAAGTAAGGTTTTTAAGAGTAAGTCTTATAATTATCTAGATTGATGGCTTAATTTCAAAGCTCTTCTTTCTCATCCCATCAATCGGTTTGGAATAATTATCTATTATATCAGTGTTTCAGTTTCTTTTCTCATGCTTGATTTTTATTTGTTATCCTTGAGTTTGTAGCCCTTTGGGTATGTTTTTTTCATGAATTAAGACTCCTTAATTGTAATTTTCTTTTTTTATAATAAATTTAGCCGGATTTCTGCCAACCTACTTGAAATCTGTACTTTTTTGTTCAAAAAAAAAAAAATTTACAAATTTATGTGAATAAGACCTGCAATCATGGTTGCTTTGAATCCAGGGAGTAATCTTGTGGCAAATGTCAGGTTCTGGTTTTCTTGGACAAAACTCCCTCTGACTGTGTTGATCATGAAACACAATGAGATTGGAATAAAAAACAAAAATACAAATCTAGATGCGGTTTCGTCTAAATCTGTACATTTAGGTGGGAAAAAAAAATATTGTTATATGCTAAACTGAGAACAGGTCTTGGTTTGCCATCTGAAACGTAATTTTAAAATAGTAGGACTTTTCAAGAAAAGTTTTTTATTTTGAATAAAAAAAATGTAATTTGTCAAATATATTTGAAGAACATGTTTTATATATAACCTAAGAAAGTATCAACAAATGTAGCAAGTTGTGATGATTTTTGAAAAATATCATTTCATACCCTTTTCATATTATTTTCCATATCATTTTTCATATTACACAAAGATGATTTCTACTTTCATAGCTTAGAGTTTCTTCATTTAATAATTCCAAAAGGACGACCTAAGGATTTTGAAGCCACTTGTGTACTATACACACACACACACACACACACACACACACACACACACACGTATTTATATGAAGCTTCCTATGTGTATCCTTTATTTATTTATTTATTTTAACTACGTAAATATCCTACCTTTCATTATTTTATCCCAAGTCAAATGAAAAAAATTGAATGCAGAATAAAACAAGAAAAGTAGAATTAGGTACTGGTTTTAATAACCATCCTTTTGAACCTCCATTTTTGTAATCCGATTATGCAGGATGACCCACTGAAGAACATTTCTTGCAAAATTCTGGAAGATTTTGAAATTCAAAATCAATAAAAATTGAAGCTCCCTTCCTCTCAATCAATAAGGACTCTTACAAGTCTTGAGACAAATCAGAATCCACCAAAACCCTAGCATATAGTAGCTATAAAACCTTTCAGCCTGTCTAGTAACCCGCCTTCTTGTGGCTTTCTCCAGCTGCGAAGGAAGGAAGTACTAGTGGCTTTATCCGTATACCTTAATAAATTTTATTTTATATCAAAAAAGGGTTATCTAGTTCTCAACCGTTGCAAATTTTGAGTTTTCGACTGTTCTTATTGACTGATGGCGCAAAGTCAGGTGCAATAAGAAAACTCGTGTTGGTGGCTCCAAGGGCATTCTCTAAGAGATTTAGTAGTTAAAAATTTTGCAGAAGATCAAAGTTTTGAAACGAATATTGAAATCAACAATCATACATTTGCTCAAAAATAGATGGAACCCGTTTTATATTTTTGAAAAGAAATTAACAGAATTGAATACTTTCAAAAGAGAATTGAACAAAATGCCTGATGATCGAAAGGCCTTTTACAAGCTTATTAAGTATGTGTTTGTCCAACTAGTTTGGATTTTAAGTTTTTTTATCTTATTTTTTATCTTTTCTGAAAAATTAAACAAAATCATAACTAATATTTGAAAAATAATCAACAGATTTTAATATAAAAATTCTATTTCAAATCGATGCATGAAACGCATCCTAAAAATTCAAACCCATGTGAATAGCTGTCTTTCGGCGTTCTCAATTTTTGTAATTAAAAAAGGAGATTTATTGAAAGAATAGGAAAATCATGAGCAGTGTTTTGCTTCGGTAATTTTGGAGGCGATATCCTCTGCTTGTGTCTCCCATCCATTTATCGGATGCTGTGGTGTGAGTGCCCCTGTTACGTGGGGATTGGTCTCGGTTGATTGGGCTAGTCCATCAATTATTTTGGTGTTGTTTAACGAGCAATGGTCAAGCTCGAAGTTTATGTGCCAAGCAGGTCTTCTCCATTTGAGTCTCGATACTTGTATACACACACGTGCTATTTTAGTTTTTACTGGTGGATCCAGTCTTTGATATCTTGGGGGAGAAACCAGATCATTGGGCGGGGAGGGGGACGAAACCATGGAGCCACAACCCAGATCACAGGGTGGGGCTTGGGGGGGGGGGGGGGGGGGGGGGGCGTAGTGGCTCAGTGGCGCGGCTCTATTCTTGCCTTCGGCTCCATTCTTGCCTTGTTTGGCTGCCCAGAAACTGGATCTTGGGGTGTGGGGTATGGCATCGGATCTGTTAGGGGGGGAGAGGAGGGAAGGGAAAAAGAGAAAGAAGATCTCTCGGTCTTCGGAGTCGGATTTGTGTTTTGGTGGGCGGGGGGGGGGAGAGACGGCCGGTGTTTGACGCCGACGTTGGACCTGTAGGAGAGAGGGAGGGAGGGGACGGGAAGAGAGAGAACGATATCAAGGGCCTGGTTAATTTTTAATTCAGTTCTCTCTCTCTTAAATTTTTTATTTATTTTTTAATTAATATAAATAAAGATATTTTTATCTTTTTAAAGATATTTTTCTTCAAAAAATATAAAACGTGTTTATTACGTGATCATTTTGTGAGTTTTTTAACAGAATTTGACAGAAAAACTAAATCATTACTTTTTTAGATAGTTTAGGATCAACACGATAAAAAAAAATCAAAATATCATATTTTAAAGAGTTCATAAACAATTTAGACTAATTATTATTTTTCTTAATAAGTATCTAAAAAACGAGCTCTTAACCACTATGATCACTCTTTCATAAGCATATACATAGATGTCTTGAAAGGTTGTATTGTATTTTGTTTTCTTTTTATTCAAGGGAAAAAAAAACCCACTCGGTTACTCCTCTATAGAATATCACTAGAGAAACTAGTACATCTAAATTAGGTCAACACTTACCAACAAGTTCATCCCTCGCTAAGCTCCCATTCATATAATTAATAAAAAAGCAAAAGTTACATAAATATAAGAAAAAAAAAACTAAATAAACAATAATCACCGAAGTGAAACTATACGAACAACTAATTAATGTACCCAAGAAAGTAGAATATGACATCATGAGGAACAACGTCTCAAATTATATTTTTAAAAATCAGATTATAATATAGACTTCCTATATAAAAGAGTGAATAAAAATTACTTTCTTTTTTTTGTTGTTGTTAAATATGTACCATTTTGTTGCCTTCTCTCTTTTTCTTTTTCCTTAAATAGTTGTCCTTCCTCTTGCATAACTACTGCTTTGCTTCAGGTGGCAATTGCTTGGCCTCCCACGTGTTCAAATTCTATTGCAAGTATTCTAACTTTTTTTTTTTTTTTTGGGAAAGTATTTTGAGGCTTCTTAAAAGCGGCCAAAGATTAAAACATATTATAGAATTGTCATTATAACTTACAATTTTTTTTATTTTTTATAATTAACTTTGTGTAAAAGTTTTTTCTAGGAAAACAAAAAGAAAAAAAAAGGTTATTATTCCCCCCCCCCCCCCCCCCCCCCCCTTTTTTTTAACAGATATTAAGGATCAAATTTAACTAATACAGGGTCACTAACGTACCATTTTAATATGAAAATTTTTACTTCAAAATGAATCCAAATGTATATTTTTCTTCTTTTTTTTTTTTTTAATTCGTACTATGATCATTTTTCTTTCTTCTAAACATCAATTCATTTTACATTTTTCATTCAAAATACATATATATTTTCATTCAATTCTCTCTAAAAACAATTTAGCTGTTCATTTTTATTTTGTTTTATTTTATTTTATTTTATTTTTACTTTAATTTTCTTTTATTTGTTTGTCAATATTTCTTTCATTCCAACCCTTTTCTATATGTTTTATTTTTGTTTTTATCTTATCTTTTCCCTAATTTTTTAGCTGGTATTTCCGGCCATAATTTTTTTATTTTGTTTTTATTTTATTTTCTCTTCGTTAAAAACTCAACATCCGACAATATTTTATTTTTTAAGGTTTTTAATCTTAGTTAATTTCTCACCGGAAACTCTAATAATTTTCTTAACTATGACCGAATCTAATTATGGTAAGGATTTTTTTTTCTCTTTTTTTTTTTTTGGATTTTACCAATAAATTAAAGGGGTTGTAAAGACTCTCTTTCTCTCTCTCCTTTTTTTTTTTTTTTTTGTGGTTTTACAAAAGAAGACTATTATAGTTACTTTTGTTATTTTGAATATATTCTATGTAATCATTTAAGTTCCTTTGCTACGAAGAGTTGTCTCTTTTTTTTTTTTTTTTTATAATACATTTTCTCCCTTTGTACTTGATATAATTAATGGATTTAAATTCAACAAGTTATACTTAAACATCTCATTATCAATGCGACAACTATTATTGTTTCACTAATCCTTTTCAACACAATTACATTATAACTTTTATTTTGGAAATGAAAGTTACAAAGTTTACCCCAAAAAAAAAAAAAGAAGAAGAATTATAGTCAGATTATAATGTTTTATATTATAAATATAAAATCATCATTGTTCTATTATAAAGATAAATTATTATTAATGTATTTTTTTAGAGAAAATTTTATTCTATTTATGTATATTGGTACGTTAATATTATAAAAACTTCAATTACTACGTGTTTTAACTAGTCATTAAAAATATGTGGAATACGATTTGCCCTTCTTTATCAACATCCCAAAGTAAATCATGGTAGGAGGAAATAAGTGCAACTATCCCAACTTAGGCTTCAATATCAATCTAAGTGCATGTTTGGTATCAGGGTTCAAACCCTAAAATTATTATCAATTTTTTTTCTTTTTTTTTTTTTCTCATTTTCACTATTTGCATAGTTTAATAATTCAAATTTTAAAAATCCATAACTTTGAATAGATAAGTCCGAATAAGATTTTTTTTTTAATTACGTAAAATTTTGAAACGAACGAAACAAGTTTCATATTGATATTTTATTCCGAATACATTTTAAGTTCTTACACTTTTTAACTCCAACAATTCAAACATATCGATAAACGCACAATCAATTTAAACATAAATTATACAATCCAAACCTTGACACTAAACACAAGCTAAATCTTTCTCTCTCTTCCGTCTAAGTTTCAAAATGAAATTTTTAGTGTTTCAGATTGGATTGAAACAATTATTTTTCTACGCATTCAAAGTGAAAAGGGAAACAAAACTTCATTCATATTTCCCATTAAATCTATCATATTTAGACATTTTATAAGTTTTGTTAGAATTGATTTCAATATTTATCAAAACACACGTTCAAATATTTATACTCGGACGATTATGTTTAGATCATGTGTATCCAAACGTCAAAATTGAATAACGATTCATGTTTAAATATTTTATTCAAAAGTTATCATCAAAATGTTACCATTCAAATACACCAACAAAACGGACCCTTAATTTCTTCCTTAACATTGAATTACCAAGGACCTGTTTGGTGCACAAGTTCAGTTTGAGTTGAGTTGAAATTTTTAATTTTAAATAGTACTTTTTGTTGACTTTTTCAGAAAAAACAAAATTTTTTTTGAGAAAAATACAAAAAACATGATGAAAAAAATACAATTTAGTTTAAACTAAACTTACCAACCAAACGGGTCCTAAACACCAACCAAACGGACCCTTTCTTCCTTCCTTGGTAAGGAAACGTTATAGGTGCTGGACTTATTGACTCGTTGACTATTACATGATTGGACGAGTCAAGCAAGTGCTCTGTCTTCCCACTATAACTAAAGTGACACATTTTGCTGTTTCTTGCATGTCCTTATGAGTTGCTTTTACTTGGGAGAGAGGGAAAAAAAAAAAAAAAAAAAAAAGTAAAAAAGTAATGTTCTTCACGGTGTCAACAGTGCATTTTATCCTTTTTTTTTTTTTTTTTTTAAATTCAGGAAAAAAATAAATAAGGCCTTAGAACCCACGCGGTTCCCTTCCGACGCTAGAACCTCATTATTAAAAAGTGAGTCTCAATGTCATTGGTTAAAAATAAAAAAATAAAAAAATAAAGTAAGCCTCACTTTGTCCTATAAATGACTACATTCTACACATTGTTATGAACGACATCTGAAATCAGAAACCCAGAAAACACTGAAGAAGAGCAAATAATCAAAATGTCTGTGGTAGTAATAATCAACAACAACAACAACAACAACAGAGGCAAGAAAAAACCACAGCCTCCTCCTCTTCCTCCTCCTCAGCCTCAGCGCACAAATCATCATCAAGGCCACGGTGCGGTTGTCGTGAAAACCGGCTCTACTTCTCAACCACAACGACAACAACAACAACGACCACAACAGCACCACCAACAACAGCACCAACAACAACGTAATAAGGCAACCGAGGTTGTCGTGAAAAACACAAAGGTGATGACTCAACAAGAGATCAAAGCAAAAGGGGTTGCCGTGAAGAACACTCATGTCATAAGTTCGACTCATAAAAAGGTTGTTCATCACTCCAAGCCTCAAACCAGCCCTAAAGTGGTCATCACAAAGAAAGTTATTTACTAGTACTTTGTTTGTTTGTTTGTTTTTTTTTTTTTTTTTTTTTTTTTTAATTTTAAAATACCTGGTGATCCAAACGGTTGATGACTGTAAAAAAGGCCCGGTTTCGGCTGTTCCTTTCTCACCTCATCAATCGGCTTTGGAAACATTAATCTATCTATTTCGTCTTTCGAGTTTCTTATTTTTCTCATGCTTAATTTTCATAATTTGTAACTCTTTTGGTTTGTAGCCTTTTTGGGCAAGTTTATTATATGTATTAAGACAAGACTTCAGTTATCTCCTTATTTATTGTAGTTTTTATGATTGAATACGAATTGTCGGCGTGATGTTTTAAAACGTCGCTCCTTTAATTTTGTTTTATTTTAACTAAAAACACATTTTGAGAAAGAAAATGTAATATGTAGTTGTGGTTTGAATGACAAATGTTTAAAACTAATTTAGTGCTTGATAATCAATACTCTGTCCAGAACAAAAAGAAAAAAAAAAAAATACACACCAAATTCCATGATTAATTTTCTGTTATGCAACTGAAATTCTTTCAATAATTAGTAATCTACTCTGGCAATATTATGTTAGAATCCAAAGACGGAATCTGGGGTAATAAAAATTGTTAGAATTCAAGACGTATTCTACCATAAACGTTTTTTGCTATATTCCTTTCGGTTAGTAATCTATCCAACAATATTTTTCTAAAATCCGGTATATATTTTGCCATAATTATTTCTCTCATTCCAAAATGTAATTCAAATATGATATTCTTTTCTTATTTTTTCTAGATTATTTTTTCCGTCTTCAATAGTCTATATGGCACTAGTTAATAATGACGACCGACAGTTTCGTTTGCATCGCGGATGTAGATCACCGTAAAAAATATTATTCATCATAATCTTTTTTGGCTTTTATCATAAATGATCAATCGGTGCTAGTCATCCACGCGTATTCTAATAGTTTGTTTGACAAAACTATTCATTTTAAACTAAATTGTATTTTTTTATCTTAATTTTTATCTTTATTTAAAAAGTTAATAAAAATTATAATTAATTTTTAAAAATTCAATCAACTCAAACCATTTTAACAAATGGACTATAATATTATATCTTTAGAAAATATTTATTAAAAAAAATCTCACAATGAACGTTTAGGAATCATGCAAACAAATGAACAAATGACTAAATTGTTAGAGTATGGTGACTAGATTTTTATTTAGTCTGTCTGAAAAACTTATAGTACAACAGAGTTTTAATTATGAGAAATTTGTAGGATTTTGAATATATATATATATTATAATTTTAAGATTTTATTATTATATTAATTTACGGTAGTCACTCATTGTATTAATCTTTAATTTAGTAGATTTTCCTTTTCTCTGTCTATATTTTTGATTTCCATCTAGAGTTTTTCATATAAATATTTGTGTTTTTATTTTTCTGATTTTATTGTTGTTTATTCTATTTTGTTCTTAATTTCATAACATAAATATACAACAACCAACTTAAAACTTTAATCCATAATCGATCCCAAAAATAAAATATTTAACACTATCAAAATAAACAACAACCACCTTAAAACTCTAATCTATAATTGATCCCAAAAAAAAAATTAACACTATCAAATTAATTTCAAGAGAATTCTTTGATTGACATACTTGGTAATTTGACATTGATTTGATGTAAATACTGCTCATAATAAGGCCCCGTTTGTGGTGGTTCTTGAAAAAGTGGGTTCCAAATATTTTTGTCATTTTTCTTTAATTTTACTATTTATTTTTTTAAATGATCCGTTTAGTGAATGAGTTTAAGATGAAAAAATACAGTTTGAGTTAAAATTTTAGTTGATTTTTCAGAAAAGACAAAAACTTTTTCAGAAAAATACAAACTTTTTCAAAAAAAAAAAAACTGATATGAAAAAGTATAATTTGAAATGGATCAACAAACGAGGCCAAAAATTTTCAAAAAGTTTAAACTTTAAAATTTTGACTTTATCATTTTAGATCGAAATCAGTTTTTTTTTTTTTTTTTTCAATTTACACAGAATTTTCATCAAGAATGAAACAAGATTTATATTGTTAATTTTCTTTTAAACACGTTTTAAATTTTTACACATTTTCACTTAAAACAGTTCATTTTTATTAAATATATATTTTTAAAATTTAAATCATCTCTAACTTTTAAAATACTGTTTTCAAACGTGATGCAAACGGACCCTAAGTCCTACCTAGGATTTTCTTTTTCATTTTTTTTTTAAAGTAAAAAAAGCAAACCCTTCTCGACGAAGGAATGGAAGGTACACGAGGGAAAAGTGGGAGCTGACTAATAATGAGGAAGAGAGAGAGTGGGAAGGTGTAGGAAAAGCAGAAAGTTTTGTCGTATTTCTATGCACTTTGGACGTTGATACGACCACTGAACAAGCGGGTCGTTCTTTCTTGAGACTTTTCCAACGCCTTTCGATTTTTTCCACGAGAGAGAGAGAGAGAGAGAGAGAGAGAGAGAGAGAGAAGCTCAATAATAGATTTATAATAAAATTAATTATAAAATTATCATTAAAGTATGTTTATAATCATCTTATTTGATTCATTTTGATTATTCATCTATTTTTTATCGGTCTAGCTACCTACTACCCAAATATTTTTGAAATATATATATATATATAATGTACTAGTATGAACTGTCACCATAATCTACAATCATTATCAAAACTAGTCTTGTTTCAGCAAATATTTTATACATGTATCTTCAAAGCCTTCCTTGACGTTAAAATCCACGGAGTCTATCTACAATAGCATTTTTATCCATTCTCACCTTCTTCTTTTTTCTTTTTTTTTTTTGGATAAGTATCCAATGTCACTTTGTCACGTGTGTGTATGTCTGTGTATATATAATACATCTATATTAGTTGAATCATATATATTATTTGAACGCATATGCACGTATTAAGCTTATTGAAGTTCTTACATAATTTATTTCGACCAACATCTTTTCGATCCGTACAAAGTAGAAAGAAAACCACGAGGTCACATTTTTTATTTTTAAATATCTAGAGAAGATGGTATAGAAATATTAAAATGATGTGTTTGACAAAATTTATTTTAACGAGAAACAAATCAAGAGATTATTTTTACTAGGTAAATTTAAAATATATAAAATTTTAAGGGAAAGCTAAAAAAAATGAAAAATAAAAGAAAAAATGTTATAAATTCCCTCTAAACTTTGTTATTAGTGTTTATATATCCCATAAATTATGAATTATATCTATTGTGCCTCCTGAACTTTAACATTTGTGTCAATTTACCCCCACAATTAGTTGTTATTAGTTTTTTCATTATCTTTAATATTAAAATGCCCAATAAATTTTGTTTTTGTGTCAAAATGCCCCATGATCTTTGTATTTGTGGTAAAATACCCCGTTATCTTTAATATTTTTGTTAAATTGTCACATCTATCATATTTTATTTATCTAATATTGTATAATTACCTAAATTTTTTAGAATAGGTAAAAACTTTATTTTTTCTACTAAAAGAAAATGTATCTTATTTTTTGCCCGCTTTTTTGTTTTTGGCTTATTTCAATTAAAATTTACATATATTTTAATTTTCTTAAACAAAAAAAACTACACAAATTATATTCATTATTTTATTGTCCTAATATTATAATTTTTAGTTTAATTAAGATTGATAATACTGTATCAAAATATGCAAACCAATCATTTTTTAAATTAAAAAATATAACTAAAAATAGGTATCAGAATAAATTTACAATAGTTATTATCATTATGAGTTTAAGCAAATATGTGAATGAAATTAATTATGATTATAATTTCAAATTATGTAGGCCAAGTAAATAGCGTATTTGAAATCCAAATCATGCATCTAAGTCTTATCAATTATGATTACGCATAAGTAAACTCATAACCCAAATAATCTTGAATTAAAATAAGTAAAAGAAGAAAAAAAAACATGTGTTAATAAATAATTCATATCACTTCATTATAATAAATATATATATTTTTACATGTTCTAAAAAATTAATAATTATTAGGTAATTATACAATATTTGTAATTAAAATAAGATAAATGAGACAGTTTAATATAAATATTAAAGATCATGGGGTAATTTGACACAAATGTTAAAGATCACGGGATATTTTAACATTAAAGATAACAAAAAAACTAATGACAACTAATTACGGGGATAATTTAACACGCATGTTAAAATTCAGGAGACACAATAGGTATATTTTATAATTCATAAGACATATTAATACTAGTGATGAAATTCATGAGAAATTTATGACGTTTTTCCAAAAATAAATTAAGGGAAAAGCCAAAAGAAAAAGTAAAGGACCAAAAAATTAAAAATAGAGGGTTTCAACCAAAACCAACCCGTGGTGCCTTAGGACTAGATGAGACAATTACCCAAGTAATAACATTTTTTTTCATCCATTGTCCATGACAATTTTTCCCCTTATAACCAGACATAAACTTTAGTGTTTATGTGTGTCATTTGATCTAGTGTTAATTTTTGTATTATATTAGTACAATAATCTTTAAATTTATATAATTCAGATGCTTTTTTTTGAACTAAATTAGGAGAAAAAGTACTTACAATGGGACACGATTGAAACATAGAAAATGTTTAGGAGAAAGTAAATTAAAAAGAAGAAGAAGCCAATAATCAAATTTTTGATGCAACAAGTATACTAGTAATAGTAGTTGCATAAGAAACAAAATAAAAAATAAAAAAGAAAAAGAAAAGGAAAAAAGAATCATTATATTACATATATACCAAAGCCAATAAAAAGAATTCACCAAAAAAAATAAAAAGCCAATTAAAAGAAACCTGGAAAGTAAGGGGAAAATTAAAGAAACAGTTCAAAAGATGATAATTCTATCAAGAATACTTCCTTAATCAATCAAACAATCATGCAGAGTAGGACTGGCAATACGGATCACGACACGACGACACAAATTTCGCGGGTTCAGGTTGAGAAAAATAGGATACGGATCAAATTCGGATGATCCGAAATTGACACGGATAAAAACGGATTGTGTTCGGATTGGACTCGTAAAACCCGAAAATGACCCTTTTTTTTTCGTGTCAATTTCAGGTCAAATATTGTGTCAATTTCGGATGACCCGAACACAACCCGGGTCCGACCCAAAAAGTTTGATATGCTTTAAAAAAAAAAACCATAAATCCTTTTTACTTTACCTTTTTATGAATTTAGAATATAATTTACTTAAATTGAATTGATTTTTGTGTCAAATTCAAATTAAATGCGGGTTTAATTTGGGTCCAATTAGAGTTACGGTTTCAATTCGGATCAAATTCGTGTCGTGGGTTCAGTTCTTGTTACGGATTCAGTTCGTGTCACGGGTTTAGTTCGTGTCACGGATTAATTTCGTGTCGCGGGTCAAGTTCGGTTCGTGTCGTGTCAACCCGTTACGGGTTAGTGTCGCGGTTTTAAAGTCATTTTTGTGTCACGGGTCGTGTTATGGTTGGAGAAGAAAAAAATTGACACGACTCTAACACGACATGAATTTGACACGTGACACGAATTGACACCCCTAATGCAGAGTACCCAAACAAAACGTCTGATAACAGACCAAACAACGTTTGATCAACAATATCTTCTAAAAAAAATAATCATTCAAGTAATTATTGCAAACAACATTAAAACCCTGCGCTTTAACGCTGTGAAACCTAACAGGTAGAAAAAAAATAAAGCATACTTAATATTCAATATAATCTCTCTTTTAAGATAGTTTCCAACAAGTTGGAGAATGATTTTACAGCACAAGAGATCAATCTCTGTACATAATTTTGGTTAGTTGTTCCCAAAGCTAATTAACAGAAACAAATATTTCTGAAAAAAAAAAAAAAAAAACACCTAAAAACAAACAATTACTGTGGATCAGAACCTTGGATTACATTAGAAACAATATTTCGTAACTGAAGGGATGTAATTTACCTGTGAAAAAGATGACGAATCGACAGAAAAATTAGTTCATCGGCCAATTTACGCAGTAAGGTTCCGCTTTGTAGCTTCCATTTTCACTAAAAGATCTCTAATTTCCACTTCCATTCTCCTCTTCATATTGGAGTACTCGAGATGCGTTCGTTCTATAGCCTGCAGTTCTTCGAGCTTCTGTTTATGCATTTGCTCTGATTCCGCCAACCGCAACTTTGCTATTCTACTGGTGTACTCTTCCTCAATCTTTTCGTTCTTTGCAATTGCGATGAGCTGCAGCCCCTCGGCCTCTCTTCTCGCGTCATCAGCTCGTGCCTGGAACATTTTAGCCTCTGCAAGTTTAATTTTCACAATACTCTCCAACTCGTCGAAAGAGGCTCCTTCAGAGTACTACTTGTCTGCAACTCCAAGTCCACAATGCGTTTATCATGCCGGACATAGCTATAGCTAGGAAGTAAACTAGCAGATATTTCCAACTGAGGGGCCTTTTCTGGAAAAACAGAATTTAGCCACGCAGGCTCTTGGCTCGGCCCGGCGGTCCCATTGCTCCCTTTACTTTGTTCCTTCCCATATGTAAGAGTAGTATTGCTCAACTTGAAAGAATCACCATCTGCAATCAATGAGACGTGTGTAAATAACAATCTCATAATTCAGCTTCCATGTTGAGCAGAAATTGCATTTAGTAGGAAGGACTACAATAAGTAGGTGAGGGAAGAAGCCCAAACAGAGTACTACGAAAAAGCATCCATGATCCTACATATTCAGCAAGCCGACGCTATCTCTCGAAACATTGACACTTGCAAAGCTAGCAACAAGGATGAGGTACAAACTACCAATCAAACGATATTCAACAGCTTACCAATTTCCAGCACCACAAAAATATTTATATAAAAATCTTAAATACTCCGAGCTCCAGAGGCCTAAACAAGTAAAAAGTGCAACAGAAACAAAAAAGGGGGAAAAGAAAACCTAATACTTTCGCTTCTCAAGCAAACAAGAATATTGCATATCATGTATTACGCATAAAAATAGGGCTAAAATCGATTAGAGTTCCTATGAAGTTTGAACTATCTATTTGGTATCAGAATTTGGATATCGAAGGACAAGTAGTAAAAAGCCTTTACTTGACTTAATGTTAAGTCTATTGGGTGTATAATAGAACATAAAATAATTCTTTAATCATCTGTTAAATCAAAACAAAAACCAATTATTCTAAAAGGTTGAATAAGGAAGTCCATCAATCAGTTGATTTGATATAATTGCTACGCTAAACGCATGAAAAAACAACAACCTCAAGCACAAATGTAAAGTTACAAACGGATTATAGTATTCTTAACTCTGAAACAGAACTTTCACTGAAGAAATTATTTACTTCATAAAATTAGAAAGATAGAACATTACTTTTCATTTAGACAAATTGCAAGAAAACATGGCCAAAGGAGAGATTTTCCAAATTCTACGTTCTAATGACTGAAACATGAGTATGTCTAAGAGTTGTTTTTAAGAACTCTAACCGTCCAAGTTCCCATATATTTCCCACGCAAACATTAAAAACGAAACAAGTCCCAGGCACAAGATCTCTCGTATCTGTATATGTAGAGAAACTTTTAACTTGTTTTCTAATAGTTTCTTTAATTGCTTCCTCGATGTCTTGCACATGAACACACCTCAGTTAATCAGTTAATAAATTTCAAGAATCATTAAGCAACAATGAGAGAATTCTTGTTTGAGAAGATAAATTTCATTACCATTCAGGAAGGCCATGATGTGACTGTAAACGCCAGGAAGGTCAGACTTATTTGTCAATCTTGTCAACATTAGACCAGCAATCTCATGAAGTCGTCTCCCTCTCAAATCCTTGCTTGCTGCAAAAATTCTTTTGACATATTCGAGTTCCTTGGAAAGAGTTTCAGCCGTCCACTCCTTTGCAAAATTCTGAAAAACCTCCTTCACAAAGCCAAACATCTCGGAAGGGTGATCACAGGCAACACAATGAAATTGCATCTCAGATGTTCCTTGTGACCCAGTGGCACTACGTCCATTTCTAATATAGGACTCCCGCAACCCGCAATCAGCATGGCACCAATGAAGACACACATCGCAACCAACCCAACTACAGGTGTTCGACGCCATGTCGAATTTTGAGCAGACAAGACACATACAAGTGCTGCAAAAGCCAGTCTTCTGAGAGCAAACTTTGCAATCACACTCATCCACAGGCACGGGACTTCGGCAAGCGAGATTCCTGCACCTTGAGTTGAGAAAAATTTCTGCCAAATCAGAAGATGAAACACTCATATCTTGCTGAAGAAAATCCGGCAAACCAGTCTTGAGAGCAACCAATATTTCTAACTGTACCCTATGGGATTTCAGTAGCATTTCCAAGTTTAGCTCTGGCCTATTCACCAGCGCTTTCTTTAATAAAGACATTTGTCGATGTTTGTCCGTGTTCAGCATGGTCTCACGAATGCTCTCCTTTAGACATGCCAAGGATTGTCCATTCATTTCATGAAATTTCCTAGCCATTAACGGTATCGGTTCTGTTACCATCCTGCCAATGACCGTCTCAACAACCTCAACCCCACCAAAGGGAGACTGTTCTTGGTCCATTTTAGAGCTACTAGTCCTATATAAACTACCACTACTTTTCTCTCTCATCAGCCTCTTCCTCTCAAAACTATAACTTGATCCAATATCATGAGACCCAACACTATGGGAAGGTGACCTTACATCATCATGGTGGTGCCTCGAGTGTCCTCCACCCGACAACTGCTTATGGAAGCTGAGCTGCCTTTCCAAGCCATTGGCCATCTTAGAGCTACTACCCTCCGGCCCCCTGGGATGCTGACCTTGCACACATTGACCATTCGAAGCCGGTTGAGATTGCTGGTGAGATTGAGACCCGTTTCCATTCAGCAAGATCCTTTGATACAGCGGAACTTCTTTACTATTGTTCTTCGGCTCATTCTGAGACAGCGCCTGCCAATCGATCCCCCCAAACAGGGGACGACTTTTAACTGATTGTTCAAAGTTGTCCAAGGAATTCTGCGTTAGAGAGCAGCTGGGGTTGTGATAAAACGACTGCGAGCCTGAGAAGGAAACCGACGCTGTAAACCCATCCGAATTGGTCCTAAACGTATTAGTCAAGGACTGAACACTCCTCGCTTGACCAGGGGAACCGGGAGCTGCTCCAATGGGTAACAAAACATTCGGTAAGCTAAGAGAAAGATCGAGCGGTTCAAGCGTGAGCTTTCGTCCTTCTGCATACTACTAGCACCAGATCTATCAGCTTTCCCCTGTCTTCTTACAGGAGAGCTACTAAACAGCTCAAACCCTCTAGTGCTGGGTCCTTCCAGTTCTATATCACTTTCTTTGCGAGCCATGAGATCTCCGGGCTCTCTCTCAATCCAGCCACCATCACCTGCAGCAGAATCCACAACATTTGTCGGCGTAACCACAACACTCTTCCCTTTATCCTTAAAACTCTGAGCCAAACTCTCTGTTGCCTTTGTCATGTCTTCTTCAACCGCACCATCCTCCGTACTTTCGTTATCCATCCCCGTCTCTTCGACACCCTCTAGCTCAGCCTCAAGATCTATACCCTTGTTCTCCCTGCGTTCCGAATCCGATTGCAGCAAACTTCTCCTCAACTGGGTGGCGTTGTGCTGCCTCATCCTTACCTTCCTCACCGCCCCTCGAACAATCTTCCTCTCTCTTACCACCTTCATTATGGCTTTCAGTCTTAATATCGGACCAGCTGCCGACTTTTTCCTTAGCCGAATTGCTCTCGTGCTTCGGTAATCCATCAACTTCTCCATCTACATCTTTAAGTTCACGAACACCCTTCTCATTCCTTTCATCCATCTCTTCTTTACTCGATAGCTCATCTTGATCCTTTACAACAATATCCATATCCTCACTCTCACCATGGACCTTAACTTCTTCCTCCTTTTCACCTCCACCTTCCGGAACCGATTCGGACTTACCTCCGTCCTCGGATTTCGGTTCCGGCTCAAGCTCTCCTTCCTCCATTTCACTACTGCTCCTACTCTGCACCTGAACTCCCTCTTCCTCCTCCTCCTCCTCCTCCTCACTGGTCTTCTTCACCTCGACACACTTCGACTGCTCACTTCCCACTGAGTCCTTCGACCATGTCGGCGACTTCGACTTCGATTTCGACACCGAAACAGACATCGATTTCCCGTCCCTCAATCCCCTCGCCGGAAGAGGAGGAGATCTAACCCTAGACTGCTCGCTCCCGGAATCCCTCGACCACGTCGGCGACCTCACATCCCTAATCCCCTTCCCTCTCTCCTCCACCAACCTAGTCCTACTCCCTCCTCCATCATCAAACTCCTATTTCCCGCCGCCGAATCTCCGCCACGACGACACCGCACTCCCTTCCCTCCTCGACCGGTCCCGCTCCGACCTAAACCCCTTCGGAAACTCCCTTCTCGGACCACAAAAGCTCTCCGACCGGTGCATCAAGCTCCTATCATATCCTCTACTCTCTCCCCGACCACCACCGCCGCCATCCCTGTACCGATCGAACCCTTTCCTCCTATCGAAACCCTCGAAATCATGCTCCGATCGCTTCCGCACCATCCTCGCTCCCTCCCGATCGTCCTCCACCGCCGATCGATCCCCATCGTACCGACCACCACTCGCCGCCGCCGAACCAGACGGCGACGAAGACACCAAACCCTTCCTCACCGTATCGGCTTGTAGTAGAAGAGTCTATGCGAAGAAGAAGAAGACAACGACGACCTGGTTCTGGATTCGGGTTCGGGTTCGGATTCGGATTTTCCTTCCCATACGAATCCAGATCGTCGCTCGATCTCAGCCTCTTCATTTTTTCAATTTCAAATCACAAAAAAAAAAAAAACAAAAAAAAACAAAAAAAAAAAAATTCCAAAAAATTACAGAGCTAAAAAAGCAAGAGAGAAAAAACCCTAGAGAGAGAATCTGGTGTTCTAGAGAGAGAAAATGGAGGAACCAGAGAGGGGAAAATGACGGCAGGGGCAGGAGGGAGGCGGAGAAAGCGAGCCGGCGGGCAGGGTGCGGGGGTAAATATGGGGAGGTAAGGAGGGCATAATTGGAACGGTGGGAAATAAAGGAGAAGGAGGAGAAAAAAAAAGGAAAGGAAAGGAAAGGAAAGGAAAGAAAAGAAAGAAGGTGGATTTGGTTTATGGGGGTTATCTCAGTCAACGCAGCTTAACTGCTGAGAAGAAGTGAGAGAGCGAGAGAGAGAGAGGGAGAGAGAGTTGAATACGCAACGTACGTGGAAGGCAGAGAGGAAGGAGGACTTTTGTTGGGAGAGGTGCAAAGTGTCTGAACTGGGACCCAATTTTGGGACAGGGGTGCGTCTTTCCAGTGCATGTTAGTTGTGGCACTTGGTCGTAGGATTTTTATTTTTATTTTTTATTTTTATTTTTGACTTGAGTGTGGCCGAGTGCACTGTGATGTACAGTGTGCTCTCTATGATCTTATAATAGGATGATTGATTGAATTTAAATGTTCCTTTAAATTTGAATGTTAGGGATCGTTTTGGTGGGTGATTGAGACCGAATATTTAGATATATTTTTGATTGGAGCTAATGAAGTTTTACAAATGTGTACTTGGTGGGGAAAAAAAAATTTGTTTTGAGTGAATAAAATTATAAAAACTTAAAATGTATTAGGAAAAAGTATCAATGTAGATCTTATTTTGGTTCTCTCAATATTTTAAACAATCATAAAAAAATTTATCTGACTGCAACTTAAATTAAACAAAATTATGCATTTTTTTAAAATTTGAGTTTATTATAAATATGTACAAAGTTTTATTGGAAATTAGACATAGAACACCATATTCAAACATCCCCACCCTCTTAGCCTTCAAATGTATTATTGAATTGTGTATTTAAATTATATCTGTGTTTGAATAGTGTTTGTTAAAGTAACCATTTCGTTAGTAGGGGTTTCTTGTTTTTTTTATTGTATTTGGTCTGTAATTGTGGTGGTTTTTTTCCCCAATTTGTTGATGTGTTTGTTTGGTTTTCGGTCTATGTTTAGTTGGTTCACTTCAATCAAACCTTTTTTCAGAATTTTTTTTATTTTTTCTTTAAATTTAAATCAAGTTCCATTATTTACATATCAATATCTCTTTTTAAAAACTTTAAAAACTTTAAAAATTCGTGACTTTCTTATTTTCAAATCGAAATGATATGATTTTCTAATTGTATTAGAATGACGAAATAAACCAAATAAGATCCATATTACTATTTTTTTCCAAACAAATTTTGAATTTTACACTTTTTAAGTATTTTCAATCAAACACACTATTCAAATCATTAACTCAACTCTAATAAAAATATTTCCAAAACTCCAATTCAAGTGGACATACCCAACAGGAGCACAGGTTCCTTAGGTTCAGTCAATTGTATATTCTTTATTGAATCTATAGGATGTTGTTAAAGAATCAAGTACTTGCTTAATTTTGATGTATTTTTCTTGTTTCAATACTAGATACGCTTCTTCCCTCTAATGTTTCATTCTAATTTACCAGTGGTTTGTGTCGTACTTTTTCTGTAATCTATTGTCACGTGAGTCATACTTTATGTTTCTTTTATTTAAAATATATAATTCCTTAAACAAAGAAAAAAAGTCAAATAAATATATATTTTGAACTTAAAAAATTATTATTTCCAATCATAAACTGCTTACATTGAATAAAGAAACGAAAAGGGGCAAATTGAAAAATTCTCATGACAATCGAAAAATTGGATAATGCTATCTCATATCAAAATCAGAAGATATATACCAATATAAAACAAGAAATCAATGGTTGCAGTCATAAATTAACGAGAAGCTCGTATTTGATACATTACAAATGTAAATCCCAAGTTTAACATATATATTATATTACGGACATTGACTTCAATATTATCATTTAAGTATCATCTTATATAGTATATAACATATAAATTATCATTTTTTTATGATATAATTACCACATCAATTATAAACATCTACTATATTTAAAGGTTAAATTAGAAGTGGTATTCTTAACCATTTCTATATACATACAAGAAATGACAATCTATGTTCCACGATATATTCCCTAAAGCAAGTTCTTAAATAGGATTATTGTTTTCTCTTTCCTAATATCTTTTGTATTCTTTTCACTCTATTCCTTTCTCTCTAATTCTGGAGAACAAAATCAACCTTGACCATAATGCAAAATGCATATGTAATGGTTTGATTTTTCAAGTTCATTTGACCAATCAGTCATTTGATTGACACGTGTCGTTGTACAATTGGTTCTCCATTTTCTATTTCAGTGGAGCCTGCAACTTTTTGTCGTGTGAAATACTTTGCCAAAGAAAGGTTTCACCATGGCCAATCGCATTTTATTACTGATAAAGGATAACAAAATTTTATGTACTCGCGATCCTGTCCGTCATATTAAACTAACCACAAGTGGCAAATTCATACGGCGAGTTTCCACTAATATACCGACAACAGTAAGCAGTTCAAAAAGGATGAAAGAGATGGTTTTGACTCTTCCTTAGACTTCCAACGTCACAATTCTGCTTTGATTTTGACTCTCTCTCTTTCTCTCTCCTCTTGTTCCAATTATTAATGTTGGCAGTGAAATGGAGGGTGGAGATTCTTTGTAGGGGTTAAGATCTAGAGTTTTGATTTTCGGCTGGGCCCACCATTTGGAAGACGTAGACCATACGTGTCAGGCACAATTATGACAAATCAACGGTCGAGATGGGCCCAAAATTTTTGTTCTAAAGCGAATCTACGGTTAAAGAGAAGAAGTCAATTGGGTGGATTTTGGAAGTTTTTGGCCCAAATGAGAATGCTAGTCTTATCTCATTTTGTGCTGATTTTCATCCAATTGTTTCTGTAAATTTCTGATATTAATAGGAGATATCAAAACAAATTAATTGCTTGTGTTGTGAAGGCATTTTAATGTTTTTGGAATTATTCTTCTTTCCAAGAGGTAGTCAAGTTCTTTTTTCTCCTCCAAAAGAAAAAATAATATAAGTTGTCGACTTTATTCAAGGAAAAAGGGGTAATCTTTGCATCTGCCCTTTCTCAATCAGAGGAGAGAAAAAACTCTTCTTGAGTTTTGAAGGATAATTACAAGCAACAACTATACCGTAACCAGGGAAAGAGAGAGAGAGAGACAATTTGATTATGATCCGTTACTTCATTTTATCATTAAAAAAAAAATGACAGTAATTACTAGTGAGATCAGATTGTACTTCATTTTCCACGCATAAAAAAATACATTGTCATGAAATATGAGACAATTTACGAATAAATAATCTCCAACTAAAAAACAAGTCACCAGTCAACACATAATCGACTAGCGAGAAATCATATAAAGTTGATCACAAATTAGTATAAAAATCATTTTCAACATATCAACGAAGAATCACAAACAAAATAGACGAATCTCACTTAAAAGACAATTCCTAATCACTTGCAATCAATCTTGAATTGGAAGTCAATGGTTACAGGGTAAGGCAATAAAGGTTCAGATTGAAAGCATAATTGAGTGAAATCATGCAACTAAAGTTAGTAATCAGCTCTTATAAATAGAAGTATTCAACACAAGCCCAATGCATCCATCATTCACAACATCTTCAGCAGGGTACACTTTCTATTTCACAAATTCCCCTCCACTCTCTCCCATTGCCTAAAAAATACCCGCAAACCTCTATGAATTCACGTTTCTTTGTCTTTGTTTATTTTTCTACTATTTACTTTATTGCATTTATGTCCAATTGACCCTACACGTTGACAATTTCCTCTCATCCTTTCTGATTATTGGTCATAACTTTATTTGATTTATAGATTTCAACCTCTACAATCACTTGCGTCAAAACTATGACGCCAATATTTTTCAATTTAAGTCGACTTTAAGAAGAGCTTTATGTGTATGATCCTTTTATTATAAAAATTCTTTATTAATTAATCCACTTGCAATAATTGCTTGTTTGGTTTCTAACTGTGAACTTAAGGTTTTTATATCAGTTTTTTTTTTATTTTAAAAATCAACAAAAATTATAATTAGTTTTGAAAATTCAACAAATTTCAATAATGAATTACCTCCCCACACCTGTGCTCCCACATGCTAAATCTTTTAAGTTAGAACATAATCTTCAAGCTGAAAGAAATCATACATTTGAACAAAACATTTAAAACAAAACCATTCTTAAAATATGATCCATTTTTGACATTGCAAATTGTGAACCTTCTACTTAGAAAATCCATTTTTTGCATAAAGAAAAATGTTTCAGTTTTACAATAATACTTGGAATATAATGATATGTAAATGTGGGACTGTTCTGTTAGGAAACTGTGACATTTATTTCTCTCTTTTCGTAAGTTGTTTTCTCTTTTACTTGAGCCACAAAATCACTGTGTTAGAGCTAACTTAACGGTTTGTTGTTTGTTTGTTTGTTTTTTTTTCCCTTCCCAAGTTAATGGTTTTAATGTATCATTTTTTAATGATTAGTGTTGTGACACAACTTCAACCCCAATTATTTGATGCCAACCATGTGGTGGCTGAGTGAGCTAATTTTATTGGAAGATGTAATCTTTTTAATTCTATTTAACATGATTTTTTTGATGTCATCATAAAATAATAGTAACCTGTATGTAATTACTTGAGATTAAAATTCAAGTAATTCTTTCCAAATATATTAACTTCTAATCGCTACGGATTGTCTAATTTCTTGGCACTATAATTAGTGATTAAGATCATATCCCTAAATGCTTTAGGTATTAACACGTAAACATTTACTATAAGTTTCGATCCGTGTTATTCCCTCTTCCTTCGCCCGGAAAAGATGCATTATATGGGTAAATGGCTTTCTTTAAATATCTGTTATTATAAATATCTGAATTTTAAAAAAAGATAATCATTTAAAAAAATGTATAAATAATTAATTTAATTGATTGATCATGATCATCACTAATTAATCAGTATTAATATATATTCACCGGTTAATCATTTACTTACTCAATGAATCACTAATCACCAAGTCATTTTCTAAATAGAAAATAATTTGATATTTTTAAAGAAGTGTTTAAAAATTACCTATTTGCATAAATTTTACGGAAAAAAATATCCTTGCATGAATCAGATATAAAAAAAAAAAAGTCAGCTTTCAAGGGGCCACTAATTTGTCCTCACATAGACAGAGCCAAGTCTTATCCATACAATACCATTCCTTTGAATGGTCAGTATATGCCTTTTCCTTTTGCTAAATATTTTTCTCATTCTCCCATTCCCAT
>CM019744.1:1086072-1144713 GCA_009761775.1 Ficus carica | reverse complement strand
TGAGAAACGAAACAATGTGAAACAACAAAAAAAAAATAAATTGACAAGACAAGAAGGCGAAAAGGCACATAAAGTGAAACTGAAACGCGGAGGAATGTGAAAAAGGACATATTTTGAAAACGACAACAAATGAGAAAAGTGCAAGGGACTGAGAAAACGACAACAAATGAAAAATGGTCTGGAAAAGACAAATGTGAAACGACAATAACTGAGAAAACCGCAAGGAGCTGGAAAACGACAACAAATAAAAACTGCTAGGGACTGAAAAAACGACAAGAAATCTAGAGGGGTAAAAAAAAAAACAGATATGAAACGATTTAAAAAGTATATATAGAACTGCAAGGAGCTGAGAAAAATGACAACAAATGAAAAATAATGAGGGTAGACAAGACAAAAGTGAAACGACAAGAAAAGGTAAACACTTGAAACTGAAACGACAACTGGGAAATCGTCAACAATTTGAGCGACAAAAACGAGAGCTAGTAAACCGAAAAGAAGCTGAAAATAAAAAAATAAAAAAGGAAATGATCACAAGAAAAGAAAGAAAGAAAGAAACAAAACAACAAACTCAAACCATAACGTGAAAAGACAACAAAAAATAAAAAAGAAAAAACTACAAGAAGAGGGAAAACGACCAAAAAAAAAACTGCATCAAGAAATGAGAAAACGAAAACGAACGACAAGAAAAAAAATTAAAGAAACGAGATAAAAGAGAACGACTAGTAAAGTGATAAGACAACAGACCTGAAAACGACCAAAAGAAAAGAAATGAATGATAATTGATAAAACATCAAAGTGCCAAAGCTACGAGCCTAGAACTGAGCATACGACAACAACGTGAGAAGCCAACAATCGAGAAAACGGCAATGAGTACACACAAAATTAAAAAAAAAAAAGGGGAACGACAAAAGCAAATGAGAAGCACACGACAAAGAACGAGAATGACACTACCGTATTGAATGCTCATGAACTTAAATGTTCGCAGTATTTGTTAAATTTCGGAAAAGTAAAATTTGGAATTTGTATTTGAAGTGAATAATTGTGAACTGGTGAAATGTTCAAATATTTGTATATGAATATTATGTAACCAAACGTATATTAGAATACAAATATTACATTTAACTCAAATACCAAACTGAATAGGTGAATCAATCCAATGCTTAATACTTTGATTTGGCAAATACAACGATCTTTGATAAGGAAATAAAACTTTAACAATGTGGCCAAATTATTCATTCCCAATATTTTGGTATTCCGAAGATGCATTCTCAAAAACACATTAAATTCTTCCCACTATATTTTCCAGGGAAAGTAACACAATGGAAGTTGCAACAACCTTAAAAAGCGTAACCAAACTCTCACCAAACTACGATAGTAGTGCATGTTCCTCTTCAAGGACCTAATATACAAACTCCTTTAGGACTAAAATCCTTCTTTCCAAAACATCTACCACTAAATACTTTCTCCGTAGGCTCATGGCGAAATCTATGCCGCGTGTGTAACCTTAACGTTATCGAGGACTGGGCCACAAAGGGAACCAATGTCGTTAATCTTGGTGTTAGTGAGAACTGAAGAATGTAATTCGTCTATGTGGTTGCTGTGAACCTGAGATGCCATTCGAGACACCGCCCTTTCCTATGGATTTATGGGACACTTTGACTGTGCTTGTGCCCGCAAAGGCCTCGACCAGCATGTCACCATGGCAGCCATTCTTCGCATCGCCGATGAGGAAGGTGAGAATGTAGGCTTTGCCAGGAACAGTTCTGATGACCTGAGCTATCGCACTCTCCCTCCCTGCAACAAGCTCAACTGCGGAGAGTCCAGATGGGACGTTGAAGTGCTTGGCATCGATGAACTTAACAGCTTTAAGGGACTCGATGATCCATCCGGGAAGTGGGGATGTCGCGTCTTCTTGTTTTGGAGGGAGGAGTACTCCATTGGAGGAGTTGATCAACCGGTGAGGACCGTACTCAAAGTCATGGTTTCTGACCAAATTATCTGCAAGAAAACACATACTCATATTGATCAAACATTGACCCTGTCTCTGTTATATATATAATATATATATATATAACTGATCCTGCTCGCTGCTGGTGTTACAAGTTGTACAACAGATTCATACAAATTCATTACATAAATGCTTAGCCATTTTCATTGCGTGATAACATATGTTTTGTCACATCATAGAGACAAAAATGAACCCCAAATTGCATATGCAACTGAAAACTTGCAAGGCTATAAAAACAGGTCACCCCTCTTACTCACACACAAAAGATAATATAGTAAGAAAAAACCCGAAAAACCCATGTAAAAAATAAAGGTGAAAACTTTTCAAATGGAAAAAGTATTAGGCAAAACAAAAGTAAAATTTCTTTGCAAAAATAACACATTTCTGTATTGACACGTCACAGAGACTATAATGAACATCCAATTTTTCTGCAACAACATAAACGAGCTAGTTACCAGTGGAAGAGATTTTTTAGACCAAAACATAAATTTCTCTTCAAAGAATCACATTTCCTTTCATAGATATATCACAAACACCACAACATACATACAAATATTATATAGATATTACATAATAAAAGACAATAAAGTTATTAACTTTACCATATAAGAGATTAAGGCTAAAGCAAAACGGAAAGAAAGTAAACTACCACAAAGTAAAGTTTTTCAAGTCATGGTTTTCATTACCTCTAGTGGGGAGCGCAGAGAAGAAGCAACAGTAGCCTACTTGTGTATATATACATATATACATAAAGTCGCTAACTTTACCATTGTAAGAGATTTGAAGGGCCAAAGCAAAACGGAAAGAAAGTGAACTACCACAAAGCAAGTTTTTCAAGTCATGGTTTTGCATTACTCTAGTTGGGGAGCACAGAGAAGAAACAACAGCAGCTATACATACAGACATAAATACATATATAATACATGATAAAATACAATAAAGTTGGGAACTTACCAATGTAAGAGATTAAGGCCAAAGCAATACGGAAAGATAGTGAACTACCACAAAGTTTTTAAGTCATAGTTTTTCATTATCTCTAGTGGGGAGCACAGGGAATAAACAACAGCAGCCACCACACACACACACACACATAAATACAATAAAGTTGCTAACTTACCAATGTAAGAGATTAGGCCAAAGCAAAATGGAAAGATAGTGAACCTCCACAAGTTTTTAAGTCAATAGTTTTTTTATTATCTCTAGTGGGAGCACAGGGAATAAACAACAAGCAGCTATACATAGAGACATACACACACACACACATATATATACACACAATTAAATTCAATAAAGTTGCTAACTTTACCAACCACAGAGTTTTTCAAGTCATGGTTTTCATTACCTCTAGTGGGGAGCACAGGGAAGAACCCTTATGGCAACAGCATCAATAAGCGGGCCACAAGCAGGGGTCCCTCCTGAACGCCGGGGTTGCGGAACTTGACAGTAACAGTAACATCCTGGCCAAGAACCCAAAAGCATAAACATCACCACCATAGCTGTCGTACAACGTTTGGCAAGGAAGTTCTCCTGTCTGAGCACCAGCAGAGACCCTCAGAGACCTCTTCCTGAGCACAGTCCTTGAGGCTGCAAAAGTCAAGGCGTAAAGAGAGCCCTTTTTTAGCTTCATGGTCTGAGAAATGGAGGCCCTTGTGCCGAGCCTGACGGCGTGGACGCCGTGAGCCACCGGAAGGTAAATCCCGCCCGGTTGGGGCCCACCTGAGATGTATTCGACAAAGCCGTCTATTTCCCATTTGGGGAGTGAGTATTTTCCCTTTCAGCTTTGTCTTTGATATCTCACTTGGCTTTGGTTCCACCTCAAAGTTCCCGTTTGCAACAGTCCTGTAACGAAAAGAAAGGGAGGAAAAATGAGAAGAACGTTTGGAAAGGGAGAAAGTTTTCGGGTATGAGGAAAAGAATTTCAACCTTTTGGAACATTAATGGGGTCAGTATCAAGAGATTTCAACAGAAAATGATTGAAACAAAACAATGAAAAGCATAAATGGGGAAAATATTTCAACTTTTTAGAACAGAAATGGGCTCAGTGTCAAGAGATTTCAAAAGAAAATGAGTTGAAGAAAGAAATTTTTTTTCTGATTTGAGGAAAAAAGTTGACAACTTTCTAGAACTTAAATAGGGTTAGTAAGAGACTTCAAAAGAAAATGGGTTAAAAAAAAAAAAAAAAAAAAACAACAACAACAGTTAAACAAAATGACATTTGGAAAAAGACTGTCCATTTCCAAGTGTGTACATAGCTTTGTTACCAAATTAACGTCAGAAGGTTTGGAAAGTGAGTAAAGTTTTCAGATATAAGAAAAAAGCCCCAACTTTTTGAACATTAATGGGGTTCAACAAGAGAGTTCCAAATAAAATGAGTTGAAAGTTTGAAACAAAAAACATTTCGAAAATGAGTAAAGTTTTTTTTTTTTTTTTTGGAAAAGAAGACGGTCCATTTCCAAGTTTATACATAGCTTGTAAACAAATTAAGCAAGAAGGTTTGGAAAGCGAGTAGAGCCTTCGGATTTGAGAAAAGCCTCAACTTTTTAGAACATGTACAAATGTGGTTCACTAAAACTACAATACTTGAATAAAAAAGCCCCAAAAACAAAAAACATATATAGATCAAGCTGAGAAAAGCAGATTCAGGCTAAGATCTTGAAGATCTGAAGACAAATGGGGGTCAAAATGTAAAGCATTTTTTCTTACCTTCAAAGTAGGTTTGTTTGTGAACGGGTCTGATGGCAGAGACTGAAGTTGAGAAGAGCAATGAAAATGCAAGCAAGAGTGAGGATAACAAAGAAGCCATTCTCATTTTTTGAGCAAATGTGGGGTGTTGTGAACTGGTGTTGGAGAGAGTATAGATTTTGGTGCTTATATTTATAGCGATATATAGCAAAAGTGTGGGGTCAGAAAATTTAAAAAAAATCAAAGAAGGAAAAGAAAAAGGAAATGAGGAAGGAAGGTCATAGACTCATAGTTAAGCTGAAATCACGGTGGGAAGGGAAGGAACCACCACACAGAGGCCACCTGGACTGAGAACTTGAGGTTAATGAATGAAATAATGAATAACGTGAGTTTTTTGAGACAACCCACAATGGGTTTGGTCTGTTTTGTCTCGGTTACTGTGAACCGACTTTTTCTCCACAATTAATGTTAGTGGCATTCTTGTAATTTCCTTCTTGATCATGTTTTTATGCTACAAAGGTTTCCCCGGACCACAGAGCCCCTCTTTTTTTTTCAATTATTTTTTTTATAAAAAATAAAATCAACTAAAGTTTTTGGTTGAAAAATCAAAATAAAGCTGAGTTAACTGTAATTGTAAATCAGGAATGATACTCAAGTTGATGCACTGTGTTTATATGATTCATTTATAACATATATTATATTACCTTTTAAGAGCAAAAAAAAATATATATATCATAATTGTATAGAAATATCCTTATACTGAAATGAGATTTGACCCGAATCTAAGACATTATCAAGAAAAATATTTGATCGTCCCATCTAATTGTCGTATAAGCTATCTTATTAATATTTAGAAGAAAAAAAAAAAGAAAAAGAAAAAACATTCACTTATTATTGCGAAGTTCCATGTTTGAATTGAGGATTATGAAACGATTTGGTTACTTGAATATTTCTCTTGAACTGCAAGTTCCATTATATGTACAGTTACATTTACACTGGAGAATGTAAATAATTTTGGTTTATCTCAACCTTAATCATGTTATTTACAATGTCTATTGCGGAAATTGTGGGAGATGGAAGTATTCAAACCATTCAAAACAAAATGTCAAAAAGGGAGAAAAATAGCTCTGTTGTTACAAATTTGTTGTTTCTCTTTTAGTAAAAGAAACACATTCGATTTTATGAATCATTTATGTAAGTGGATGGACCATATTTTATTTTTTTCGGTAGAACTATACAAGTAAGTAATTGTAAGTAGCCAGTGGAAGTTAAGATACTCACCAAATGGTACTCAACCAAAAAAATAAAAATAAAAAATAAAAAAGATTTCAGGCCTCGTTTGGCGTTCGAACTCAAACTGTACTTTTTCATCTCAGTTTTTATCTTTTCCGAAAAAGTTTATCTTTTCTGAAAAGTCAACAAAAATTTTCAACTCAAACTGTACTTTTTCAATTAAAATGTTAATGGACAACAGAGTTAGTTAATGGCAATATTTTATGATAAAGTATTAGCATACATATATATATGCTAATACGCTATCATATGAGTGTGATTTCAATAGTTATTCTAATATTTATTCATCAAGAGTTATTTTTTTTAGCTATATGATACAAATCAAACGGTTATAATAAATTAGATAGTTGGCCAACTAAATTTATAACAATTAATGAGTATTGAAATCAGAGATCTCATTAATGTGAATTTGGATAGGCAACTAGTTCTTGACCTACTGATATGACTTGTTAAACACTTTTTTTTTTAATTCAAATGGAATTGAAATTAATTTTTTTTTCTATTTTTTAATCTTACTCCTGATAACTCCTGATAATCATTTATGTTTTTTTTAATTTAAAAAAGATTATGTAACCCAATATTCTTATAATCATATGATTTGATTTACTGAAAAAATAAACTATATGTTTGATCAACCTCAAATAATGTCTTTTTTTCACATCTTTTCTCTTTCCCTCTTATATTTTTCTCCTTAGAAGTCCAAATCTCAGTGCTTTTTTCTTTTTTTTTTTAATTCCTGCAAATACCCCCTTCTCCTCCATTAAGAGTAAACATAATAATAATCTTGATATTTATTTTCCACTTCCAACAAAAAAAAAAAGGGAGAAATATTTTTAACTTCCTATTACAAGTCATATAAAATGTCATATCATCAAATATCATTTATATCATCAAATGTAATTAAATCTGTACTTTTTTCATAATTTTATCTGTAATCATGGATAGTTAGAAAAATAGAATAACCATTAAAAACTCTTTAATAAATATTTTTGATAAAGTATTAGCATACATATTTAGATGTTATTGACGTCTTTTTAATATACGTGTTATATTATATGATTCTTATGCATTTTATTTATTTATTTATGATGTTGGAGTGAGGAGCAATATGACAAAACTATATGTATATGATAGCAATAATTGTTTTGATTGATGAAAACTTAATAATAACAACAATAATTCAGCATAAATCACGCTAATGTGATTGCCAGATATATATATATATATATATATATAACTTTCTTCTCCTGGAAGATCTGATCTAATTGGGTTTTACACGCTAAAGAAAGAAAGATATGTCAGATTCTGCTTGTGGAAATGAACCACGGTGTCCATAACGTTTGGAAATTCCCAAGTTCCACATACCAAAATTTAATTAAAAAAAAATTTGATAGTGGAACATGGAAGACATATTATAATCAAACATCACTCTTCATTTGTCAAAAATTTAATTAAAGATTTCCCTCCTACAGTCCTAATTAGGCCACCCTAAGATACTCATATATACGAATTCGTTGGGTGATTAAGAGTTCGTTTGGTGTTTGGGTTTGAATTAAGTTTTTTAAGTTTAAATAGTAAATTTTGTTGACTTTTCAGAAAAGATAAAAAACTATTTCAGAAAAGATAAAAAACTATTTCAGAAGAAAACAAAAATTTGAGTTCAAACTTGAGGTTTGAACTTGAGCTCCAAACGGAGCCTTAAATTACTAGATTAGATCTTAGAATTGAATAGCTGCGTTTTATTTTCTCCCTTCTTAACATTCAAAAGACCTGTAGAATTAGAGAGTGACGCATTTAAATTACTAGAATATATAAGTATTCGTTTAGATCGCCTATTAATTTGACATTTGATTCAAATACAATAGTTGTATTTTAATTCGTGTTTGGTCACACAATTATTTCAATACAAGCATTTAAATGTTTCTTCATTTCACAATTATTTACCTTAAATGTAAATATTAAAGTTTCTTTTTTTCACATCTATATTTCTATTTTTACACTATTCAAATATTATCTTTAACAAAAACTATCTAAATGTATATTTCACTTGAATACAGTTTAAATTTTATATTTGAATGCAAATATTTAAGTTGAATAAATATTCCAATAGAATAGGCTATCTAAACGAATGCTAAATCTCTCATCAAACAGATGGTCCATATATTTGAGATCATGATTGATACCATCTTATTTTGTGATCTAAACTCAATAAACTATTATAATAAAGTTAGATGTGAGCGTGAAAATATCATTAATTATATTTTTATCTAAAATAAGTAAATTGACCACGTACAAGATTTTGTTAAAAGTCTATTTCACCAAATGATCCCTTGAAAACAAAAAACACATCAAAATCTCTGAAATTTGAATAGCAAAATAACAAGTTGATTGAATAGCTCGAGGTGGTATAATAATAGAAGGGTTTGAGTTAGTCCCAACACTCGCCCACACATTAATGATTTAATAAAAACATTCAACCGTGCCAAAAATGAGAAAAAAGAGCAAAAACTTGATAGCATTTAATTTGAAGAAATCTAGTTTGAAAGGTTCTTCATTTCTCTGAAGATACCTGTGCATTCTTTTTCAAAGCTAACATCACCAAATGCTTTCTTCCCCAACCATCATGTGCATCTTTAAAACCGACCTCTTTGTTTAAAAAAAAAAAAAAAAAAAAAAAACCCCCGACCTCTTTGTGCATGTTATGTGCTTTTTTCTTTTTCTTTTTTTCTTTCACCAATAAACCTGACATTTTCTTGCCCAATATTATGGAATTCTTCTGTGAGAGCCATTCAATAGGACATATTTGTCCAAAAAAAAAAAATGTTTGTTTTATTTTTTTGGTTTTGAACCGCATATTTATATAAAAATTGTGTTTTATTTATTGTTCTAATACAATCTTAATTAGATTTAATGTTTAAAAGTATACATTATTGATAAGAATGTCTTACCATTAAAAACCTAGGAAAACTATTCTTTTGATACTATGTTGTTTTGATCTGTAAGATTTTTGTCAAACTCCACTAATTTATTACTTTCATCGATATGTTGATGATATGTTATTTTGATAATTAAACTTGATTAAATTTCATTAAGTTATACAGTTTATGTTTTTTATTATAAAAGACCCACCCCTAATATTTTCATTTTTTTCTTTTACAATATCAATATAGAACTTATAATTCTACTTATTAAAAAAAAAAAAAAACAAACAAAACCGAAAACATTTTCAAATTTTAAATAGGAAAGCTCATACTTCCGTTCAACTGACCACGTTGGGATTACTTACACCGAAGTCTTATCCATTCTTTAGTTCTCCACCAACTCTCTTTGCTGCAATTACTCCTTGGGAAACTTCCATTTCTGAAAAACTAGGCTAAAATCATGTCCACTTCTAGTTTAAATTTCCTCTGGCTGTTTGCAAACGTTACCATCCTCCACTGACTAATGTGCAGTTTTCACTAAAGTTTGTCAAATAAGGTCATATCCCCACGAGCTCTGTCAGTGTGAACGTGAAGATGATGTTTTCTTCTCTTTCAAATTAAAAGAAATAAAATATATACCCATACAAATGTATAACTTTTGGTTTTGGATTATGTGAAAGATGTATTTTTTCCATTAATTTAACATGGTGATATCATGATGGCACATTACCGTGGTGCTAGAATCCAGATTTTGTGATCTCAAAAAAAAAAAAAAAAAAAAAAAAAAAGGACACATAAAATATGGGCTCGTTTGGGCCCATTTATGTGTCCCCCAATGCCATCTTGTCCATCCATTTTGTGTCTTTTTGGTGCCTAGGAAAGTTGAAGAAGTAGTGCACGAATCTTCTCCAATTGCATTTGAAACGGTAACCAAATCTACACACTTTTTTTTTTTTTTTGGTTGGATTTTCTAAGAATTTTAAATTCCAAGGAAAACTATCAAAACATCTTGCCAGTGGGGTAATGTTGTTTTAGTAGATTTTCTTCAAGGTGAGAGTTTGGACTCTTTCCTTTGTTTTCTATCATCTACTCTATTGAGTAGTTCTTTGATTGAGACTTATGTTTCATGTTGTTGTTTGGGTTGTCTTGTTTCTTTTGCTTATATGAACTTCTTCATTATTTTGCTTCCCCCCCCCCCCCCCCCCCCCCCCCCCCCCCCCCAAAAAAAAAAAAAAAAAATAAAAATAATTAAGTGGAGAACTTGGTGTGAGATATGCAATATATAGAGAGAGCTAATATAATCGGGATGTTCTATAGGTAGTTGATAGTTGATCTTAGAATGTAAAGAAAGAGAGGAAAAAAAAAAAGAAAAAAAAAAAAAGGAAAAGAGGGGAAAAAAGGGAAAGGCACCACAATTTGCGGGAGATTTGGATAGGCAGAATTGAAGTGAGAGGAAAGTTCAAGTATTAGTTTTTTTTTTAAATAGTTTTAGGGATTTAACAGTAAATAACTACAATAAATAACATAATTTTAAAATATTTGGAGTAGATAATAATAAAAGTAAATTTATTAGATAAATAATCTATATAGGATATTAGCTATTTATGTAGTAAATATGCTACTTACAAACTGTTACTTTAGTATATTTAAGATATTATTATTAATTTTTTTTAATTCGTAAAATTGCAATTTACTACTATTTATGTTTTTGGTTTTTTTTTTTTTTTTTTTTTTTTTCCTTTTTTGGGTTTTTAAGAGGGAGAAGAAAGAGAAGGCGAGTAATGAATGAGGGTGCATGTGCTAGTGGGCCCTAAAGATGGATCGTTTTTGCGAATATTTTGGACCTTTTTGGAAGATAAATGAGCTTGACCGTGTGATGCACTCATGCACACCACCGTAGATAAATTTGCTTTGGTCGTATAAGGAGACTCTCCCTAGTATGGTTCATGCACATATGTAATTCGATGGAACAAGGTTTTCAATCAATAATTGTTGCACTAGTAAGGTAAACAAATTACAACAACATAGGCAAAAAAGAAACTTAGATAATTGTTGGATCTGTAGCAAATCAAAGCCAGAGCAAAATCAACAACCACCTTCATTAATTCAACTGACAATTATAGGAGAATGGTATGGAAACAACCTCTCAAATTTAAATAGTTATCTTTTTTCATCCTCTCAATATTTTTTTGGATTTTTGATATTTTATATTTATCTAAGGTTGAAAATACTGATACTACCATTATTAGATTACAATTTAGAAATATGCTTTTTAAGAGGCAATACTAGAAATCGCCACACATGATGAGATTGAGAGAGACGGAGCTAGTGTATAAAGAACGGATCATGAAATCCTTGTACGTATATAAGTTGATGTCGTCCTCATCTTCTTGCTCATTTTGTTTTAAGTTGCTGTCGTTTTACCAGTTGTTTGTTTCAGTTCTAGTTGTTTATGGATCGTTGTCGTTTCTTTTTTTTTCTGTCACTTTTTTAAAAATATTTTTTTCAATCACTTTTACCGTCATTGTTTTGTCACCACATCAGTTTTTGTAGTTTTCTTAGTCTTTATCACTTTAATATTCCTCTTGTTTCGGCCTTCTTTTCCTTTCCCATTTCCTCCTGATAGCCTCTCTCTCTCTTTGCAACGCCTCAAATATTACCTAATAATAAAATTAGAAAATTAATATTAGAATTAACATGGATGATACGATGAGATAGTAATTTTTTAATTCTAATGTTATGTTGAGTTATTTTTCACAGGTGGCACGACGAGGACTCGATGTGCCGAACAAAGTTCATGCTAAATTGATGAATTTTTATGATGATTTGATAATTTTGTGTGATAGTTTAATTGAAGAAATATTTTGAATATAAGTATATTACATAATATATATCTATATATGTAGTGTGATGTGTAAAGTTATATACATATATGTATATATAAATCATCTATAAATAGCAATCGGCAAAAGGAAGGAAAAAAAATGGGAACGATGAATTGAAAACGTGAAGAAGAGAGAAGAGGGAAAAAAAAAAAGTATGATATCCGAAAAGACCTATTTTACATGACACTAATTTTCAACTCAATTATAAACCTTTAAATGTCCAAAATTATTTTTATAATTAGACTAAGTTATAGAGCTTTTCATAAGCTTTCCAACGCCTACTCATTTGTGCAAATCTGATATCAGAGTAAGAAGTTATGACTTATATACTATCTGGATACCTGCTAGTCACCAACCAGTTTATTATGTATGATTGTAGGTGCGAAAATTCTAGACGTTGACCTAGCTTTTTCCTTATACTCCCACATGTTTTCACACCCTAATGACAGCAATTCCCCCCCTATTAAGAGACAATTAAACCAAAAATTGAATCCCAATTAATTCCAAAATTGATTTGGGATTAAATCACTTATAATTTTTATATGATACAAAATTATAGTATATTTCTCTCACTTCCCTAATCTCATCTCTCATTCTCTCTCTCTCTCTCTTTCTTTCTCTCTCTATTCCTATCACACGCACAAAAATAAAAAAAATAAAAAATTACCAAACCTCCAAATTCATCCAAGCCAAAATCAAAAGGATTTCAATGTATGTTTTTATTATTGTTTATTGATGATGATTTTATTATTTTTTTTGGTTTAGGATCCTTCGAGGGACTAGATGATTTTCTTGATGAGTTTCTTCATGTGAGTTTGATGAAATGATAAGAAAAATCCATTAAATTATGATTGGGGGAGGCTATATGATTGATTGATGATGGTTTGTTATTTTAGAAATATGTTAAGTTTTGTGAATGATTGAATTTTGTCAACAAGATGATTTTAGGATTTTTGATTTCTTAATTCATGATTCGTTATATGTTAGAAACTTATCTTAGGGCTGTTTTGGGTGTGTGTGTGTGTGTGTATGAATCATGTATATTGTGGTGATAATTTTTATATTTTTAATGAATTTTCTGATTTGACAACTGCTATTCAAAATTTTCAGATTTTATGATAAGTTTTCCAAACTGTTTTTGAGGATGCAAACGGACTCCATTTTTAACGAATTTAGTATTGTTAGAAAGCCCTAGATGTATACTTTCATTTAAAATCAGTTCATATCGTTTGGAGATATATATAAATTTTTATGATTTTTTAAAGAGGTAGAGGTCCGGTTATCAGATTCTATAAAATTTTAGTGATCAGTATTCAAAACTATTCTTGACGATCCAGACGGTCTCCGTTTTTAACAAATTAGGTATCATTAGAAAGATCTGGATGTCCACTTTCGTTTACAATTGTTTCAGAGCATTTGGAGTCCTATACGAATTTTTATGAATTTTTGAAGGGACAGAGGTCTGACTGTCAGTTTTTGTAAAGTTTTGTAATTTTGTGAAATTGTTCGATTTTTGTGTTTTGATGTTATTGAATGATGAAGTAGGCATATTAGGCGCTGTTATGATATGATGGATCGTTTGATAAATTATTATGATCTTTTATTGATTTTATTATATTTATTATTCATGATATGAACAGTTTTAAAGGTGAGCACCTGAGACCTCAATCGCGCGTCATCATTGGAAAATTTTAAAAGGTTAAGTAAGGCATTTATATAAGTACACTCTCACCTGCAACATGAATTAAAGAATTGAGAAATATATGTTTTGATGTTGATGATGATGTTATGATGTTCTTAAATAATACTTCTCCTATGATGACATTTTGATGAAAAGTATTTATATGTATACATATGTATTTTTATGTTTTAAAATGACGTTATACGCCCTTGATGATGACGATGATGATGTTATCCGGTGAGCGGACTTTTGTCATCGTTGGTTTGGGATTTGCTACCCCACTCTTTTCGTGACTAGCGCACTATGATGGTACAATATCGGGCCCAATATATGACGGTTTTAAAAGTTAAAAAGTTTTTAAATTATGTTTATATTTATGATGATGTTTATGATGATAAAAATATTTATTTACGTTTGTGAGATTTAAATGCCTTAGTAAGTCATTGCTTATATAAGTTAATTCATGTCGCAGATAAAGGAAAAGGTAAAATATAGTATTGGAGGAGTTTGGAGCAGAAGCGGGATGATATGTGATAGGAAAACGGGATGAACGATCATGAGATGGACATTTTTAATTTCAAATAAAGTTTGAGACTTTAGTTTATTATTATTTGATTTGATGATTTATATAGACTTAACTTTTATTTCAATGTGTTTTTTTAATTAAAAAAAAATTTAATTATGAAGGTTATTTTGATATAGTTTTAAAAAAATTTCTACAGTTTTCAAAATTTTTCGATAAGTCAAGATTTTTTTAAAAATATAATTCAATCTTATTATTTTTTACAATTTTATAATAAATGAATCTAGAAAAGAGAAGTCACTATAAGAGGGGTCGTTACACTCTCTCTCGTCGTTTTCACCAGCTTGTCGATTTATCATTTGTTGTCGTTTCATTTTTTTTGCTCATTGTTGTCGTTTCATTTTTTTGCTCACTGTTATTGTTTCACTTTGTTATATTTTCTTAATAGTTTTGTCGTTTCTGAGGATCGTGTTGTTTCCTCAGTTCATGTCGTCTAAATTTATCGTCATTTTCTTGTTTTCCGTCGTTTCACGGTGTTGTCTGTTCGGCCTTTTTGTTGGCCCTCATTTGTCGTTTTTCGAGAAAATTGTCGTTTCCTCAGTTCCTGTCATTTAAATTTCTCGTCATCTAATTGTTTTCTGTCATTTCACTCATTTCTTTAATTGTTTCCCTCGATTATTTTTGTCTTGCTCATCTTTTGGTTGTCTTCTTTTTTTTTTTTTTTTTTTTTTTTTTCAATCAACTAGTATAGTTTGAGCATTAAGGGAGAAAAATAAATAAAAAATCGTGATGTCGTTTATTGGTCCCCATTGAACTGTCTTTTATTGTATATTCCACTTGAGGCATAAAACCTCTACTAAGGGGTGTTTGGCATTTTTACTCGACTCAAGTTAAACTGTATTTTTTTTTTTATCTTTTCTGAAAAAGTCAACAAAAATTTAAACTCAACTTAAACTCAACGCATTCACCAAACACCCTCTAAAACACCTTGATGACAGGGACATTTGAAATCAAGAAACCAAAACCACAAAAGGCAAGAAAAACGACAAGAAACTGGAAAAACAATGGTAAAAGAAATGACAGCAATGGAGACATCCACAATGTGAAACGACAGCAAATGAGAAACGACAAGAGCATTAAAACGACAACAAATGAGAAAATTACCAGAAACTTGTACAATAAGGTAAGAAACAACAGTAAACTAAACGATACACAATGTGAAATGATATCAGGTGAAAGAACCACAAGAGCACCATATAAAATTTTCGATCAATATATTATTCAAGTACTAATTAAAAAAAAAAAAGGAGAGCAAAATCAACAACTACATGATAGTTCAACTAATAATAATGGATATATATACATATATATATATATATATATATATATAAGAGAGAGAGAGAGAGGCTAAGTGTATATAAAGAACAGATGAAGAGACTTACAAGCAAAAAGTTTGGGGTCTTCCAATCAAGGGAGAGTGCCTAATGTAGACACCAGAATTTGGACAAGTCCTAGAGCGTGATGGAAGTTCTTGTGTTCATATTGCTACTCTAAATAAAGAGGGCCGATATTTTGCCTTTTTAAAAAAAAAAAAAAAAAAAAAAATCTTGGAGCGAGTGGATTCGAACTTTATATCTTATGATGGAATCGGTTATGAAATTATGTAGTTAGGCTATGCTGCAACCATAACATCATGCTTTTTTTTGCTAATCTAGCACAGGAGGGCTAATATTAATGAAACGTGAAACAGATTGTCATATCTAAGGTTGAGTTCATCTTGTATTGGCAGTCTAGAGAATCAGATTAGGGTCTATTTTTGCAAGTTCTTTCGTTGGAAAATTTCATCTTTGAGAGTTTCCTCTTTTTTATTGACAGTAGTACAAGTTCTTAGGATTGAACTCATCAGACATCAATGCCAATACTTGCAATCAAGTTCAAATTAAATCAAGAGATGTCGAAACAATTTACAAAAAGTAGCACCGAGTCATATTGGTGTTTAATCGCGATATGATCAGGTGCATAATTAGTGATCCTTCAGTCTCTCGATACAAATATATATTTCTAAATAAAAAAGACTCACTACAGACCTTCCGATGCGAAGTTCAGAAACCGAATAGGCCTTTCATGCAAGGGAGGACAAATCTAGATAATAGCATTCGCTTTGCAGCATTAAGTAAAATCCTAGCATATGATGGACGTCTTATGCTCTTATCATATATATATATATATATATAACTTGAGATTTTCCTAGTGCAATTTTTATTATAGACAACATAGCCCGGTGGGAGGCCGGCAATGCGTTCCAAATACAGAGCCACATGCTAATAAAAACAAGAAAGAAGTTAAGCCCGTTGCATTGAAGGATTGTTTTCCTGATCAATTGACTGTGTTCTGCACACCAAAAAAAAAAAAAAAAAAATGTAAATGTAGGGAGAACAGAATTCACAGTAAAAGAGTAATTAACAGTAGGCAAATTTCCTTACTCGATGATTGTCTCCATTTTAGTCCCAGATTGCTGTTCCTGGTCGGCGAACTGCGCTCCCATGCCCAAGTGGTTCATCAGCAGCCATGTGAAAGTTAAAAGCTCTCCCCCTTGCTTAGTTGCTGCGCGTGCACAAAAGGTCTGCAATTAATGGCGGCGTACGACAATAGTTCCACCCATACTCTGCTCATTATCTTCCACTTCTCTTCCTTCTCCTCATTGAGCTGTCGCGCAAGGATACATGCATCGAAGAGCACGGACTTGCTTCTGTTTTCCTTCACAGCAACTGATCTGACTTTTGCTTTAACTTTAAAAATACGATTGCAGGCTTCCGAATGGCGTGATAACTTGTGCTTCATGAAAAATCTCTTGGCCTCTGCGCGAGTATCTTGAAAGACTATGTTCCAATTTCCCAAAACCGGGGCCAACATTGCTTGCTTGTCTACCAAAAGATAGAACATGTAATTCGAAAGAACCTTGGAAATTTCCTTATAATCAGGAGTTTCCTCCTTGCTACTAGCACTTGTTTCCGTGCTAGATTCCCTGAGATTGTGAAAACACTTCTGCAATAAAAGACGATTAGCCCAGGAAGAAATGGTACGGGTCAGGCTCCAAAGTTTTCTTAGTAACTTGGGAATACATCTACAACAAGATGATATAAAGCAACGTTCACAAAGGAGCATGAAAATTGAATCGCTTTCTTCTTGATAATTACTTGATTTAGAGTTCTGTTCATAGCAAAGTAATTCTGTCGCTAGGTGCCAGAGAAGAAGGCTTTCTGCATATTGGAACTCCCCAATGCTCCATTTAAGCTTGATATAACTAGAATGAGTCTGCAAGAGAGCCGAGTCACCTCTCTGAGAACATGCCTCCATTGCATCTCTGGGATCGGTTGCTTTCTTGGATTTTTTCTGCAGCTCCTCTATAACAAACTTTCTCAAATCTTCATGTACCTTCTCCAACGATGGAGAATAGCGTAATATCATTTTAATCGTCGTTCTAATTCCATACACATGACGATAGCTATTCAACTCACGGAACCATAACTTTACGGTAGGCGGTAGGCAATAGCTTATCATGTTCACTTGTGACACTGATCCAGACCACCTTGATCTTTTCAAAATCCATGTAGGAACGTATTTAATGATCATCTGACTATCCTTGAGAGCCAAGAGGACCCAGTCAGAAAAGGCAAGTTTAGCAATAGAAATGAAATCGAGGACAATGGCTCCGATGAACAAGGCGTAAGTAACCGCTACCTCAAAGTTATCAAATCCACTCTTGTCAACAAAAAGAAAGAACAAAGAGGCACCAAATGTGGATAGAAAGCTAACACCGCGTAAGGCATACCCGATTTTGGTGTGCATCACAACGGACTTTGTGTGGAGAACTTGGTACATGAAGCTCAGCTCGTACTCAACTAGTCTAAAGGCGTATTCAGGAGCTTGTTGCATAAAATAATTCCGGCTGGAGTCTCGGTCTTTGGAGCTTATAAGAAAGCCGACAATGAGTCCCTTGAAGCTTTCAAAGAGGGAACGTGCCACTTCTAGTTTCTTCATCTCCTCTGTTTTTTTCTGAGCCGGTCCTTCAACTGTAGTAATGGAATCACTTAAAACGTTTCCAATTCCTCCTCCTCCTCCTCGTCCTCCTCCGGACACTGTCAAAAACTGTGCCGGCATCATCACAGAGTACTCGGATGCAGCCTCTTCATAGTCCGGCCCAGGATTTGGATCCGGCAAAGCAGATTCTCCAAAACTGTCCAAGCTAGCAAGTCGAAGAGCCCAAGTTCTCTCAGCAAACTTAATGGTTCCACCAATGAACACAAGGATGGATGGTCCCCACAGCTTGTTTCGGCTAAATGTTAAGTACAGGCTATAGATAGCAGAGAGAACTTGTAATATGAGTCCGAACAAATGCCTGATCCACAACTCATTGTCCTCGAGAGACAAAGAAGTGATGCCGTCGGGGCCGCCGAGATGCATCAAGAGAAAGGAAGCCCACAAGGCGAAAAGGTTGCTGTCGTTTTTGTGGTCATTGGAGCGGCCAAGGCTCTTGGCGATTAGTCCGATGGCGACGGCGGCGATCCAGTCGGCGAGCAAGTACGTGGCCCAGACAGACTTGAAGAGGAGACCGCTTCTGGAGCGCTGTCGAAAGGGTGCGAGCAAGAGCAGGAAAGCCTGAAGTGAGAGGCTGGTGATGATACAAACACGCAGATCCCATGTAACCCATAGCTTCTTGACAGATGTAAGAAGTCCCATGTTTATTACCAAAATCACAGTTGATTATTCAGACAGACCAGTGGGAAAAGGAAAGTAAAAGGAGAGGTTTTATGGAGACAGAGAAACTGAAAATGAATTCAATGACAGAGAGAAGCAGTACTAGTTCAGTATTGCAGATCAACCTTCAGAGGTTTGGTTGTGACTTAAGACCGGAATGGTCGTTGACTTGAATTGACAACATTTGTTTGTCCAGAAAAATTGCGAAAATAGCTCTCAAATAGGTGTGCGTATGTTTTTTTGCCCTCTTAGTTGGATTTTTGATCCTTTTTACATATCTAATTAGAGATAAAATTTATTATAGCAGATATGATAATTCAGAGATGTAGATGTTTGAGAAGTCAAGCAAGCATACAAGCCGAAAGGAATGAGGGGGAAAAAAAAAAGAGTAATAGCTGTAGGAAATAAAATATAACAAAATAAAGAATCCTATCATGCCCCTTTTTTATTTTTTTTGGTGTCTTTTCCTATTCGTCTTTTTCTACATGCTCGAAGTTTTTCTTTATGAGAAAGAATGACTTTATTATGTGTGAAAATCAAATCCCTTATTTTCAATTTTAATTATTTCATAGGCTCAAGTTTTGAAGGTAGGAGTGTGAAATTATCGTCAAGCCAAATTTGTAAAAACTCTGCAGCATTATTAGGTTAGGTTATTTGGTACTTAGATTTAAACCTATTTTTTTAGGATTTGTTTGGTGTATGAGTTTGAGTTGAAATTGATAAGTTTAAATAGTGATTGATGTGTACTTTTTCAGAAAAGACAAAAAACTTTTGGAGAAAAAGACAAAAATTGAGTTAAAATCCATGGGTTTTGGACCTGTGGTCCAAACGCACCCTTAACTTTTTTTTTTAAAGAAACTTTTTGCTTTAGTGTTTTCTTATAAAAATTTGAATTTACTGTTTGAAAACTGGTTTAAATTAGGTACCAAATGAGAGCTAAGTTTGTAACTATTATTTGTCAAAGTATATTGTTTCAGAATAAGACCAAAATAACTAGACCTGACCCAATATTGAACGTCATTACAATCATCCGTAGTACGAATTTATATGTAAAAAATTTTGGGTAGAATTAAGCATCAGGATGACTAGATACATCCCAACTATGTTGGTACCCATCCAATTGTTACAAAAACTGAGTGCAATAGACAAAATAAAGTAAAAACACAAGGAAGAGAAGTTTTTCTGCATAACTTTTATCCATTAAACAAATAGCCTTTATATAGGCAATTACACAACGAAAACAAACAAAGAAAGTAACACATTTGACCACTAAAACCACTAAACCAACAAAGCAAAAAACATAGGCCACTTTTGCAACAACTTTGCAAAAAGCTGGCTATAACTAAATAAAAAACAAACTCCACTAAACTAAGAAACAAACAATGTGACCAACGGAAATAGCCTAAAGACTCGGACATAATTACTTTATTCAACAATCCCTCCCTTAAACTGAAAGTTTGCAAATATTCAGTTTAATTCCAGCTTGCCAACACCAAGTAGCTTTCTTAGCTTCTGAAACGCAGCCAACTTGAGGAGGAACTTGGTAAAAATATCAGCAACTTGATCTTCACTTCTGCAATGAATGATTGTTAGGTGAGCGAATTCGGTCTTTTAACATGACAACTAATAGAAGACATGAAAATTTGAGCTGATTCTTTTTAAAATTTATGAATAAATGGTGTTTAATTTGATATATAATTTCCAAATAAAAAGGGATAAAGCAGCATTTTTATGTAAATTATTAAATGAACAATATATTTTAAAATGTTTGTAAATAATAGAAAATAACAAATTTACAGATAAATATTAGGTAATTAAAATAATAAATTTACTTTTTATCTAAAAAAAATTTATTTACTTAGTAAACTAATTTGTTATTTAGTTCGAATATTTAAAACTCTAATTATTTACTTATCTAAAAAAAAAAGAAACTTTTATTATTTTTTTTGTTGGTTAATGGCTGAGGGAAGGACGATACGGGCTCTATTTGTGTGTCTTGGGCCAACAAGGCCCAGCTCAAGGCCCAATAAACTCTCACCCAAAAGTTCCCGAAATCCGACCAATAACATCCCGCCCAAAACTTCAAATTCAAATTCAAAACCTTTAACGTTACCATTCTTCCTATACATAAATCCTCGCTCTCACTCTCTCTCTAAACCCCGTTCTCTCTCTCTCTCTCTCGAATTCTGCTGTAGACATAGAAAGCGCTCCTTCATTCCTTACTTTTCCAGTCAAAATACTCGATGGCCGCGAAACGCCCTCTCCAGAGCAGCAGCGCCGCCAACACGGCGGCGGCGGCGGCAGCTGCTCCGGCTTCGACGAAGAAGACGATCGAGGAGATGTACCAGAAGAAGTCTCAGCTTGAGCACATCCTCCTCCGTCCCGACACCTACATCGGATCCATCGAGAAGCACACCCAAACCCTCTGGGTCTTCGACGACACCGAGAACGGCGGCGAAATGGTCCACCGCTCCGTCTCCTACGTCCCCGGCCTGTACAAGATCTTTGACGAGATCCTCGTCAACGCCGCCGATAACAAGCAGCGCGATCCCTCCATGGATGCCGTCAAGGTCACGATTGATGTGGAACAGAACTGTATCAGCGTCTACAACAATGGCGATGGTGTTCCCGTGGAGATTCACCAGGAGGAGAAGGTCTACGTCCCTGAGTTGATCTTCGGACATCTCTTGACGAGCAGCAACTACGATGATACTCAGAAGAAGACCACCGGTGGCCGCAATGGTTATGGTGCCAAGCTGACGAATATTTTCTCGACCGAGTTCGTCATTGAGACCGCGGATAGCAAGCGCCAGAAGAAGTACAAGCAGGTCTGTGCTCTGTACGCGCATTTCTGAAAGGAACTCGCTTTAGATTGTTTGATTTATTGAAATTAGGGATTTTCTATTCAAATGGATGGAATTAGGGTCTTGATTAGTACTGTTCTTGCGTTTCTGACCTGATTATGTTTTATTGAGTTCATTTAGATTGGGTTTAATATTAAAGTTATTATTATTTTTTGCTTAATATTGTTGAGGTTTATTACAGTTCTGTTTGCAAATTCATTGAAAGTATTCCTACATTTCTTTTTCTTGATTAGGATTTTAGTGTACAATTTGATTAAATTGGTTTTTCTTTTTCCGATATCAAACTATTTTGATTTATTAGGGTTTACTATTATCTTGAGAGAGTTTTTTGAGGTTAGTGTACGATTCATATCAAATCAGTTTCTTGTGGGTCTTTGAAGGTCTTCTCCAATAACATGGGAAATAAGACTGACCCAGTAATCACCAAGTGCAAGGAGGGTGAGAACTGGACTAAGGTTACATATAAGCCCGATTTGGCCAAGTTTAACATGGCTTACTTGGAGGAAGATGTGGTTGCGCTGATGAAAAAGCGAGTGGTCGACTTGGCTGGGTGCCTTGGAAAGAGCGTGAAAGTCGAGTTAAATGGAAAAAGGGTCCCTGTGAAATCCTTCCTCGATTATGTTGATCTCTACTTGAATTCTGCCAGTAAACATAAAGACACCACTCTCCCAAGGTTTTTTAGTCGAAACTACTGGAAACGAGTTTTCATTTGGTGTTTTGTGATGGGAATCCTTTTTGCTTACAGTACCTTGCAATTTTTGCAGGATCACGGAGAGAGTTAATGAGAGGTGGGAGATATGCGTGAGTCTTAGCGATGGGCAGTTTCAACAGGTAATTTTTGGAATTTTATTTGGTTGAAGTATTATGTTGCTGCTGTGCAAGTTTTGTGATGATGTTTCTCTACTACTACCAGGTTAGTTTCGTAAATGGGATCGCTACAATTAAGGGTGGGACTCATGTCGATTATGTAACAAATCAGATCACAAACCATGTGATGAATGTTGTAAATAAGAAGAACAAGAATGCCAACCTCAAAGCCCACAATGTGAAGAATCATCTATGGGTCTTTGTCAATGCACTTATTGATAATCCTGCTTTTGATTCCCAAACTAAAGAAACTCTGACGATTCGTCCAAGCAGTTTTGGTTCCAAATGTGAACTTCCGCCAGAGTTCTTGAAAAAAGGTTTCTTCAGTACCCTTCATATTGTGATGATACTACGTAGTGGCAAATTAATATACCAGTATGTTTTTAGCTTGATTGTTGTCTTGTGATTATCTTGTAGTTGCAAAGTCAGGAATTGTCGATACTCTTCTATCCTGGGCAAATTTCAAGCAGAACAAGGATCTTAAGAAAACTGATGGAACGAAGACAGAACGGGTTCATAACGTTCACAAGCTGGAGGATGCTAATCAAGCGGGAGGTAGGAACTCTGAGAAGTGTACATTGATATTGACGGAAGGTGATTCAGCCAAGGCTCTTGCGGTAAGTACTGGTTAGGTTTCATATTTTCATTCAGGTTTAGAACTTTGTTAACTCAAGTTGACTTGGATTTTAGTTATAAGATTTTTAACACCATTGAATTCATTTAGATGGCTGGGCTCTCGGTTGTTGGTCGGGACCATTATGGTGTTTTCCCATTGAGAGGTAAATTGCTCAATGTGAGGGAAGCCAGTGCTACTCAGGTGAGGGATAATGAAGAAATTAAGAACATCAAGAGGATTCTTGGACTGCAGCAAGATAAGCAATACACAAATGTCAAATCTTTGAGATACGGCCATTTGATGATAATGACTGATCAGGTGTGATTCCTTGAGCTCCTTTTCTTTGGCTTTTGGTTTGTATAAATATTACTTCAGAAACAACAGCGAATGACTTTTTCCATGAGAATCTATATTAATTTCAACATTTTTGCAGGATCACGACGGTTCTCACATCAAGGGTCTATTGATTAATTTCATTCATTCTTTCTGGCCATCACTGCTGAAAATTCCCACTTTCTTAGTAGAGTTTATAACTCCTATTGTAAAGGTTCGTTCTCTTCACCTAACTTTTACACACCTAATTTGATGTCTACTATGATGGTAAATATTCTTGAATTTCAGCTTTTGACTTTTATACTATCCTTAACACAGGCAACTCACAAAAATGGGAAGGAATTAGCATTTTATACTATGCCCGAGTACGAGGCATGGAAGGAAAGTTTGAGGGGTAATGCAAGTGGATGGTCCATCAAATACTATAAGGTTTGTGTTTTCAAGTAATAAGTAGGAACCTTCTAGAGTTCGGGGAGTCTTCTCAACTTCACATCGTATATTTGTTCATTTACTTATTCAACATTCCATATTTCCAGGGGTTGGGAACAAGCACATCGAAGGAGGGAAGGGAGTATTTTCAAAATCTGGACAAGCACAAGAAAGATTTTCTTTGGGTAGATGAGCAAGATGGGGATGCAATCGAGCTTGCGTTTAGTAAGAAAAAGATAGAAGAGAGGAAGAATTGGCTCCGTCGATTTGAGGTAGGATGCTTTTTGTATCAAGAAGTTGCGTTTGTGAATCTGTGATTTGAAAATTAACTTTAATATCATATAATCTCTCTCTTGATTTTTTGCAGCCTGGTACTCACCTGGATCAGAAGCAGAAGCTCATAAAGTACAGTGATTTTGTTCATAAGGAACTCATATTGTTTTCTTTGGCGGATCTACAAAGGTCTATTCCTTCAATGATTGATGGCCTGAAGCCTGGTCAAAGGAAGATCCTCTTTTGTGCTTTCAAGAGGAACTTTGTCAAAGAAGCAAAGATTGCTCAGTTTTCTGGTTATGTATCTGAGCATTCAGCCTACCACCATGGTGAGCAGAGTCTCGCCGGTACTATCATTGGAATGGCCCAGGATTATGTTGGTAGCAACAACATTAATCTTCTTATGCCAAATGGCCAGTTTGGCACGCGTAACCTGGTAAATGAACTATGTCTCACGTCTTAAAGTTAAATCAAATGGAATTTTTGTGTGTTTCACAATTCTGTAAACAGTGGTTTTAATAATAAAATTTGTTACTTTCAGGGAGGCAAAGACCATGCAAGTGCTCGTTATATATACACTCGCCTTTCACCAATCACAAGGTTCCTTTTCCCAAAGGATGATGACCTCCTTCTTGACTTCTTGAATGAGGATGGGCAATCCATTGAGCCAACTTGGTATTTACTTTTCGTATGCACTGTTAACAAAATTATCTTAGTTAGGAGATGATGTATAGATTGCTGAAAAATTGTTTCCAATGTTTATATAGGTATGTCCCAATCATTCCAACGGTTCTTGTCAATGGTAGTGAGGGTATTGGAACTGGCTGGAGTTCTTTCATCCCAAATTACAACCCAAGAGATATTGTTGCTAATGCGAGGCGCTTGCTAGATGGTGATGAAATGGTGCCAATGATTCCATGGTACCGAGGATTTAAAGGAACAATAGAGAAATCGTTGAAGGACGCAAGCTACATAGTAAGTGGTATAATCAAAGAAGTCAATGAGACGACAGTCAGGATAACAGAGCTTCCATTACGCAGATGGACTCAAGATTACAAGGAATTCCTGGAATCTATATCTTTTGGGAACGACAAAGCCAAGGATCCTTTTATTGAGGTAAACTGACCCCAAAGTCCTTGACAATTAAGCTATCTGCCTAAATGTCTTTTGAAAAAAGCTCTATTTTCTCATAATCATTTTGCTGGCTGTAGGGTTTCACACAGCACAGTGATCACATTTCTGTGGATATCCTTGTCCACATGTCTGAGGAGACATTAATGGCGGCTAAGCAAGAAGGTTTACTCAAGAAATTTAAACTGACCACCTCCATAAGCACAAGTAACATGCACTTGTTTGATTCGAATGGCGTGATAAAGAAATATGACACTCCCGAACAAAGTATGTGGATCACCTTAATGTGTTGATTAAGTTTATACTATTTTTCTTTTGATGTTGCCATACTAATTGAATTGTTCATTTTGCATTGCCTATGCAGTTCTTGAGGAATTTTATCACCTAAGACTTGAATTTATGAAAAGAGAAAGGTGAGTTTAGCATTGTCTTGACGTTTCAGTCATTTTCCAAATAGGTTACAGTTACTTACGAATGCTTTTGATGTTTCATGCAGAAAGCACTTCTAGATAATCTAGAAATGGAGCTGTTGAAGTTGGACAACAAGGTTAGGTTTATCCTTGGGGTCGTTAAGGGAGAGATCGTTGTGAGCAATAGAAAGAGAGCTGATCTGTTTGTCGAGTTGCAACAGAAAGGTTTCACTCCTTTCCCAAAGAAAACTAAATCTGTTGAGCCAGAGGTGGCTGGGGCAACCGAGGATGGCGAGGATGCAGAAGAGAACTCAAACTCTGAGGCTGCCGGCACCGAAGTTCGGATCAGTAATTATGAGTATCTTTTGTCCATGGCAATCGGAACGCTGACCCTTGAGAAGGTCCAAGCACTATGTGGGGAAAAGGATAAGCTCAACAATGAGGTTGAGGAACTGCGAAAAGCGACTCCGAAGTCATTGTGGGTCAAAGATCTTGATGCTCTTTTGACTCAGCTAGATGTATGTACCCTAATCATTAACAGTCTTTTATTTATATCGTTGCCCACCATCTTGTTTCTAATGTTCTGAATTTGTTTCAGGAGCTTGACAAAAGTGACGCTCAAGCAGAGGAGGCAAGAAAGAAATCCAAAGGCCAAGTAAAGACCGTTGCTGTTACTAAAGTTTCTAGACAAGCACCGAAAAATCCTCGCAAGAATACTAAGAATACCAGTAGTTCAGAAGCTGTTGCAGAAATTACCCAAACCTTTGATTCAGCAATGGAAATCGGTAAGCATGGGACATTTAAAAAGCTTGCTTTCTATTGTATGTCCCATTTTCCATTTACTTATACGAAATCCTATTGGTTTTTCAGAGAAAGCCCCAGAAGTAGCCAAACCAAAAGGCAGAGCTGGTACAAAGAAAGCTGCTTCCAAAAAGGTTTGTCCTGTTCTTACATTCCCCTTCTTTCCTCTCTTAAAAAAAAAAAGAAAAAGAAAAAAATGACGGAGAAAGATGGTGTGACTAAGCTTTTATTATTGTTCTAAGCAGGTTGTTGTCGAAGAAGACGACGACGACGATGATGACGATGAAGTACTTGCGCTGAAAGATCGACTTGCTGCCTACAATCTTGAATCATCTCCCGATAAATCAACAGGTACATATTTACTTGTCTTCGCTTTTGATTAAAGTTTCAGAAAATCTTCATCATAGCATTTTACTGGATATGCGTATTCGTTTTGAAATAGAGAATATTGTACATAGATAGACTTAGAGATGTGCCTAGAAATTCCATTTATTGACCAATTTAAGGAGTTCTGTCTGACTAAAATTTGTTCTCTCTCAGAAATGGATACTGAAGTTCCAGAGGCTCCGGTCCAGAAGAAAGCACCTGCCAAAAGGGCTGCTGCACCGAAGAAAACGTTGGCAACTGTTTCAGAAACCGTTGATCTTGATGATGATGATGACGAGATTGACGATGATGAGGATTTCGTTGCACCCGCCAAGGGAGCTGCAAAGAAGGGAGGAAGAAAGCCTGCTGCGAATACAAAAGCGGCGACCTCCAAGGCCCCTGCAGCAGCAGCAACAAAGAGGAGAGGCGGAGCCAACAAAGAGCCTCAGTTGCTGGGGCAGAAGCTCTTGACAGATATGCTTAAGCCTGCTGAGAACTCCGGGATTTCGCCGGACAAGAAAGTGAGGAAAATGCGGGCTTCCCCATTCAACAAGAAGAGTGGTTCCATGTTGGGAAGGGCTGTTGCTAAGGATATAGATGATGAGGCAACAACTGCAAGTGAAGAGAAATCTTCTTCATCTTCTCCTTCAACTTCCGAGAGTGTTGATGAAGTAGTTGAAGTTCCGGCTCCGAAAGCTAGGCCGCAGAGGGCGAACCGCAGGCAGACAAGGTATGTGCTGAGTGACTCTGAAGGCGAGAAGGGTTCGGATGATTCCGACTTTGATGAGACTGATGGTTCTTATGCTGAGGACTAAGGTTTGTAGTAGTTTTTTCAAGTGTGAACAAACTTAGGAAATATATTTGCTCATTTTCCTTTGTAGTTGTGTACTTTGAACCATTTGAGATTGGTGTAGGATTTGAATTTGCACCTTGGACTCGTTGAATGTGCAAGTTGCTTCTTGCACTTTAATTATTGTAGGTATTATGAGTCATATTAAGTGATATGAGTATTATTTTAGGTGAATTTTGAACAATTGAAGCTGCCTTAAAGTCCTAATCTACCCAAACCCTCCAATGCCACTTTAACACTCCGTTTGGTAAGAAGGAAAGAAAATAGGTGGGAAAGAAAAACTACGATGGAAAGAAAATTGTAAGAAGAGAAGATTTTGATTTTTCCTTTAATTGTTTGGTACGAGAAGGTGGATAGAAAATGATTTTACCTTCTCTTGTTTGGTATTGTAAGTAAAACCAAAGGGATGGAAAACTTATTATTACAAAATTACTATTTTACCCTAATGCTATCAATCATTTTTGGTTAAAATTTTGATGGATAAGGATAATTGTGTAATTTTATTTCTACACCTTGTGTCAATTGTTTCCCTCTCAAAATCATTTCACATTTGGGAAGATTGATTTTAGTGATTCCATTCAAAATTCTATCTTACCAAACACTCCAAATTAACAATTTCCATCCTAAAATCCCTCCTAAATTTTCTTTCCTTCCACTTTTCACTCATACCAAACATAGCACAAGACATATCTAGAATCATCTATATATGCCATCTATATGGGCATCTTTTCTTCCCTAAAGTCCTAATTTTGAACAAATGGTTTGGCCGATATTCTAATACGTTAAAGCTTTACACTTGATGTCCACAAAATCAAACTCGGACAATAATAAGACTATAATCTAGCAAGAACACAAATTGATAATTTGATCGGTACTATTTACATTCAACAGGGTTGTTCAAGCAAGTTAAAAGGAAAAAAAAAAAAAAAAAAGGAAAAAAGAAAAGGGTTGTTCAAGTATCATTTATTAGACATATCTACAAGTATCTATTTGCATCTTGCATCTTTTCTTTCCTAAATCTCTCATCTCATCCAAGGTAGAAAATCTCCAATCCCATCCAAGTTTAATTGTTCCTCAAATTTTTATTTTGGAGACTTTCTAATTTATTGAATTTGAGAGCGTTAGAACTATAAAAGTGAATAACAATGAAGGGACCGAAATGGGGTAAGTAATTGATTTAGTTGATGGTTACTAGTGAAAATACCTTGCTTTTACATAACGAATAAGCATTTTGGAGTTTGGACGTCGTTAAATACAAAAGCGTTAACATATGAAGTCTAGTTATTGGTTGATGTCATTTTCTGTGGATGGTTTGAAATATGTTGTTTCCATATAACAGTATGATTTTGCCATTATTACAGCATAATTTATTGTAATTCCATATCTAATTCTACCATAAAGTATAAAATTTGAATCTCCATTCTCATCTTAAAAAAAATGCAAACGCAAGAGAGGGTATATATTGGTCATTCTGTTTCCTTAATATGATTTTCCGACTCCTCACTGCATGTGGTGTGGTATTCCATTCTTATTTTAATTAAAGTTGGATAATTCCTCTCTAACCCATTTTATATTTTATGATTAGATTTTTCTTCATTTTACAGTTCCAAAAGGCTGATCCTTAACCAAATTCCTAAAGGCCGAATTAAGAATTTCGAAGCAACTTGTGTATTACATATTAAGCTTATCCTTTGTTTTGTTTTGGTTTTTATATTTATTTTTTATTTTTTATTTTTTAAAATTTTTTTCTTCTTCTAACGTGTACTTAAAAACGTTCATACATATCCTAAATTTATTCCAATTGATCATTGACCATGATAACAGTATTGATTACTTTCTACTTTTTTGCTTGTTTCATTCAATATGTTGGGTGTTATTTTAGGCTCCATAATAATTGGACTTAAACGTGTTCGGAGCACCAAGGCCCGAAACACCAAAGACTTGGAGTACTAAGATTGGAACACCAAGAATCGGTACACAAAAGGTTTTTTCAAGAGGGAAAGACCAAGAGGCATATAATTATTTTCAAAGTATTTAATGTCTCGAGTTAATGTGAATTAATTCATTTGATGGTAATAAAAATTCAACTTATTGTAATATAAAAGGGAGACTTAAACTCCTCCATTTTTAATGTACTATAAATTTCATCGGATTAAGAGGAAAAGGATTACATACACAATTCTCAATTCAAAATCTTGAGGCAATTGTATTGGACTCCGATTTTCTGTTCTTAAGATTTTTGTATTTTATTGTATTCTTGTTAATGTTCTGGATAATTTTATTTGTTTGATCTTATTTTTTGGTTCATGAATGTACATTTAGTGTTGGACAAAATTTTGTTCCAACATAAATGTCAAAGAAATTTAATTAAGAAAGAAGGAAAAGACGGTAAAGATGGATTGATTTAATGAATTCAAACTCAAATTTGAGCATTTCTATTTATTTCGGGATCCCTATATCCCTATTTTGATACGTCAACATTATAGGCTAAATATATATATATATATATATATATATATATATATTCAATTTAGAAGAAAAACTGAGATGCATTGACAAATGCCATACTCTGGAAGACTATATTTTGAGTAAAAGTGGGGTCATTCAACAATTTCCTTCGAAGTTCCCATCTTTACTTTCTTACTTGAAACTTAGCTCACACGTAATGGAATATTCAAAGAATGTTAGTTGAGATGTGGCCTTCTTCTCTCTTTCCTAGAAGTTTAAGGTACAATTATCGTCATTTAATTTATGTATTGGTGAAATCACTGAGTTCCAACCTTATGAATGGAAATAACCTCGAAAGAGGTAGAACTTTGGGATCCTTTATATTATTATATTTTATGATCAAGACTTTGAGATGGTGGGTAGTGGAGTCAATTAATAATCTACAAATTTATTTAAAAAAAAAAAAAATCAACAACAACAATAAACAAAGCGAATACCTTTAGCTCCCTTAATACATAAATACACACATGATTCTACCTATAACCCTAGATGAGATGTGGCCTACTTCTCTTTTTCCTAGAAGTTTAAGGTACCATTATCATCCTTTAATTTATGTACTGGTGAAGTCACAAAGTTTCAACCTTATCAATGGAACCAACATCGAAAGAGGTACTTTGGGATCCTCTATATTATTATATTTTATGACCAAGACTTTGAGACGGTGGGTAGTGGAGTCAATTAATAATCTACAAATTTATAAAAAATAAATAAATAAACAACATTAAGCGAAGCAAGTACCTTTAGCTCCCTTAATATACACACACAGACGCGTGCACATATGATGATTTTACCTATAATCTTATATGTCCATTCTATTTTTAAGCTTTAAAAACTCCCATTTATATATTAAACTTTGAATTTATTTCACTTAACCCATTTTATTACAATTTTGATTAAAAACAGATTAAAAAAAATAGAAGAAGTATTATTATTAAACTCATTTTGTAGGATATTATTATTAAAAATAAACGAAAAAAATCATATAATTACATTTAACTCACTTTTTTTTATGTCTAGTTTAAACTGAAATTTTAATAAAAGAGGTTAAGTGGGCTAATTCAAAACTCATGTGGATGAAGTGGGAGTTTTAAAGTTGAGTGAGTAAAATAGAAATGACCTTAAATTTAGGGATAACATCATAATAATTCATAAATATTATATATTTATATATATATGGAAGAGTTTTCTTGCAAGCGTGTATTGTTTTTGTTTTTGTTTTTGTTTTTAATTCAGCACGCGGTTACTCCATCCATTTTGTCTGATTTCTAGACTATATATAGCTGTCATTTGCCGTGTCTGAAAATTAACAAAACACTAAGAATTGCAAATAACAATATATCCTCCCAAAATTATGTCTCTCACTAACAAAAACCACATGCTGTGTCTCATCATCATAAAAATCATGGGGTGGTTGTGAAAACTACAGAGAAGATAACTCAACGCAAGGAAACAGTTGTTGTAGCGGAGAAAAAACAAATTACTACTTCTCAACAAAAGATTCATCGTCATGGCAAAGAAGCGGTTGTCGTCGAAAACACAAAGATAACTCAAGAAAGATCGTTTATTACAAGCCTAAAGAGAAGACGACAGTGGTCGTGGAAAAGAGAGTGTCTTACAAGTAAGGTTTTAAGAGTAAGTCTTATAATTATCTAGATTGATGGCTTAATTTCAAAGCTCTTCTTTCTCATCCCATCAATCGGTTTGGAATAATTATCTATTATATCAGTGTTTCAGTTTCTTTTCTCATGCTTGATTTTTATTTGTTATCCTTGAGTTTGTAGCCCTTTGGGTATGTTTTTTTTCATGAATTAAGACTCCTTAATTGTAATTTCTTTTTTTTATAATAAATTTAGCCGGATTTCTGCCAACCTACTTGAAATCTGTACTTTTTTGTTCAAAAAAAAAAAAATTTACAAATTTATGTGAATAAGACCTGCAATCATGGTTGCTTTGAATCCAGGGAGTAATCTTGTGGCAAATGTCAGGTTCTGGTTTTCTTGGACAAAACTCCCTCTGACTGTGTTGATCATGAAACACAATGAGATTGGAATAAAAAACAAAAATACAAATCTAGATGCGGTTTCGTCTAAATCTGTACATTTAGGTGGAAAAAAAAAATATTGTTATATGCTAAACTGAGAACAGGTCTTGGTTTGCCATCTGAAACGTAATTTTAAAATAGTAGGACTTTTCAAGAAAAGTTTTTTATTTGAATAAAAAAATGTAATTTGTCAAATATATTTGAAGAACATGTTTTATATATAACCTAAGAAAGTATCAACAAATGTAGCAAGTTGTGATGATTTTTGAAAAATATCATTTTCATACCCTTTTCATATTATTTTCCATATCATTTTTCATATTACACAAAGATGATTTCTACTTTCATAGCTTAGAGTTTCTTCATTTAATAATTCCAAAAGGACGACCTAAGGATTTTGAAGCCACTTGTGTACTATACACACACACACACACACACACACACACACACACACACGTATTTATATGAAGCTTCCTATGTGTATCCTTTATTTATTTATTTATTTTAACTACGTAAATATCCTACCTTTCATTATTTTATCCCAAGTCAAATGAAAAAAATTGAATGCAGAATAAAACAAGAAAAGTAGAATTAGGTACTGGTTTTAATAACCATCCTTTTGAACCTCCATTTTTGTAATCCGATTATGCAGGATGACCCACTGAAGAACATTTCTTGCAAAATTCTGGAAGATTTTGAAATTCAAAATCAATAAAAATTGAAGCTCCCTTCCTCTCAATCAATAAGGACTCTTACAAGTCTTGAGACAAATCAGAATCCACCAAAACCCTAGCATATAGTAGCTATAAAACCTTTCCAGCCTGTCTAGTAACCCGCCTTCTTGTGGCTTTCTCCAGCTGCGAAGGAAGGAAGTACTAGTGGCTTTATCCGTATACCTTAATAAATTTTATTTTATATCAAAAAAGGGTTATCTAGTTCTCAACCGTTGCAATTTTGAGTTTTCGACTGTTCTTATTGACTGATGGCGCAAAGTCAGGTGCAATAAGAAAACTCGTGTTGGTGGCTCCAAGGGCATTCTCTAAGAGATTTAGTAGTTAAAAATTTGCAGAAGATCAAAGTTTTGAAACGAATATGAAATCAACAATCATACATTGCTCAAAAATAGATGGAACCCGTTTTATATTTTTGAAAGAAATTAACAGAATTGAATACTTTCAAAAGAGAATTGAACCAAATGCCCGATGATCGAAGGCCTTTTACAAGCTTATTAAGTATGTGTTGTCCAACTAGTTTGGATTTAAGTTTTTTATCTTATTTTTATCTTTTCTGAAAAATTAAGCAAAAATCATAACTATTATTTGAAAAATAATCAATAGATTTTAATCTAAAAATTCTATTTCAAATCGATGCATGAAACGCATCCTAAAAATTCAAACCCATGTGAATAGCTGTCTTTCGGTGTTCTCAATTTTTGTAATTAAAAAAGGAGATTTATTGAAAGAATAGGAAAATCATGAGCAGTAGTCCACGGTAAATGTGTTAATAGATAGAAATATACATCGAGGTCATAACTCTTTCCTAATATTGTTTGAAGCTGGATATTGAACTTTGCCACATCAGATCTGCCTTGTGTTGACTTTCCGACAACCTCCGAATTAGGTCAACAGGCTGCGATAATATCTGGATACGTGATACTATCTGCGTCCAGATATTCACTGTCATGGGATTTATAAATACATTTATACACGTAAGTGTGATCGTAATGAATGGTAAAAAAAAAAAAAAATTATAACAATTAATGACTATTGAATTTATAAAAGTCCTTAAATACAATTTCGAAAAAAAAAAGAAAAACAAGAATAGGATTTTTCTCCCTTTCTCTTTCTCTCTTTGGATACCAAAAAAAAATTATAGTATTTGGCCAAAGCTCTGGCGTCGTTTCCAGGTGCGTTGTCGGGCTTCCGACCCTGAAGTTCAGTTCTCGAACTCGTCTCGACGTCGACTTTTTTGTGATGGTGACTGTGTGTGAAGCGGCGCATACGTTAGGACGAATCTAACCTCTCTTAGAGGTAGGTTGTCCTTCTGGGGTGGCTCCACTTAAATCTAGCTTCCGTTCAACGGCCGATGGCTTGCTAACATTGGATATTCTTTTGTTTTGTTGTAATTTGGGCGTTGATGTTTCCGCTCCTTTTGTGTGTTTTTTTTATTTACTTTAGTGTTTTTGCTTCGGTAATATTGGAGGCGATATCCTCCGCTTGTGTCTCCCATCTGTTTGTTATCGGATACTGTGGTGTGAGTGCCCCTGTTACGTGAGGATTGGTCTCGATTGATTGGGCTAGTCCATCAATTATTTTGGTGTTGTTTAACGAGCAATGGTCAAGCTCGAAGTTTATGTGCCAAGCAGGTCTTCTCCATTTGAGTCTCGGTACTTGTATACACACACGTGCTATTTTAGTTTTTATTGGTGGATCCAGTCTTTGATTCGAGGTCGAATTCCTTTGTGTTTGGGGTTATTTGTGTCATAAGTATTTTGTTTTTTGTAAAATGAAATCTCTCTTTTCAAAAAAAAAAAAAAAGGACAATTTTATATAGACAACTTGTTCTTAACTTATTAATATGACTTTTTTAGAGTTTTTTTTTTAATTAAATAGAATCTAAATTAAAGAATTATTCTCTAATTTTGAATCATCGTGGTTCGTTTCCATGCCAGATTTTTTTATTTTTCAATCTTTAATTCTTTTATTGCTTTATATTCTGCAATTGTAGGGTTTTTTTTTTTTTTTTCTCTTCTAATTCTGTATAAGAACTCAATTCTGGAGAACCTATTAGATACGACAACGAATACGTTAGAGAAGCGGAGTTCCTAGGGAAAAAATTCCTAGAAAAAAAAAAGTATGTGTTATATTGGTCTTTGTGTAAAATAATATATATATATATATATATAAAGAGCTCCTGAGTTTCCCAACATAATATGATATGTACTGTAGGAGGGGGGGGGGGGGGGGGGGGGGGGGGGGGGGTTGGGGGGGGGGGGGGGGGGGGGGAAGGGGGGGGAATTCGTCCGTATGCGATTATGCGTCAATCAATATGCCGTGGCCATATGAAAATTTTTATAGAAATTTATCAAAAAAAATGTTATAAGAAAATAAATGGAAATTAAAAATAAAAAAAGAAAACAAATTTAATTTCGTATTGGATTTGAATTCCACATATTCATTTATCCACCTCTAATAAAAATATATTTTAATTAATATTTAAAGTAAATTGATTATTTAACTTGTTATAACAGTCATGGAGAATGTCAGATTATTAAACATAAATAATGCTCTACTTTTTATAATTTATAACCATCTATGGTTACAAAAACACAATAAACATTCAAAACACTTCTGTATGTGAAGTATTTACATAAAATGGTCATTTTGAGTCCCTCATTCAAAATATGTCTAAAAAGTAACTTATTTACAAATTTGAACCAATTTTGAATTTCAATTATTTTCTTGTTCACATATGCCCTTCCACAATCTGCGTTTGCATATCAAATTTTTTTTTCAAAGAAACTTTAATTAATGAATCGAATGCACATTTTCAAATTTTTTTTTTTTTTGTAGAGGCATTTTTTTATAAAAAATGTTTTGGTCAATTTTTTTTTTTTTTGTGGTGTGTTTTTTTTTTTTTTTTTATGGAAAAAAAACACCCTCCTTATTTTTTATTTTATTTTATTTTTTGAATAAGAGCTATTTTATTAAGCAATAACATCAAAGGAAATAGCGTTAGAGACTATAATAGGAGTATCACAAATCCATATATTGGTACAATTGGACAACCCTCCTTATTTTATTCCATTACTTTTTAACTGATTTGAAAATTTTAAATATATCAATTAAATTAAAATTACGTTTAAAATTTTCTAAGTGCACGTTTATTTGATTTTCTTTCCTTGATTAGTTTGATTTTTTTTTCCCCCTAGTGTCCGGCTTCCTTCTTTGAGTTTGTTGGTTTTTTCAAATCTCTCTTTCCATTTTTCTTTAATCTCTGCATACAGTTTTTTACAAAATTTCGTTTAAAACTTTTGGATTACACATTTTTTGGATTTAGTTATTTAAAATACATATAATATTCATCAATTCGTCCTTAGTGGTGTATTTTCATATTGATTGAATTACTATACTTTATTGACCAATTCTAGTAACCGAATTAGCTGATATCTTCACGCATAATTGACAAGAAATAATAAAGATATTAAATTAAATAATGCACAAAAATTTGTGTCACTATCAAAATGACCTTGAGAAAAAAAAAAAAAAACATATTCACTCTATATTATTTCGTAACATATTGACCCTCGTCAATATAATATTGATATTGAGTATCAAAAATCAATAACAAAAAACAAAACATATAGAGTGGATGTTGATTCATAACATTGACCTTGTCAATATGATATCTCCAATATCTTGCATTATAGAGTGGTTGTTGATATTCTTATTAGTCCATCAAGTTAATTAATTATAAGATGCTAACATTAATTGAGTCTGACTTGGTATAATTACGAATATGTATTGCCAATTGCAATATTTAAAAAAAAAAATTGCCAATTGCATGCATTGAATATGACAAATGCATATAAATATGTTGCCAATTGCATTATTAGAATATTATAGTTCACGATTGCTTGTGTGAGCGAGTATATAAATATAATTGCATATAGATATATATGCAATAATAGCACGAGACCCTTCAATAATAGTAATCCAACTCATGATCAAGACGAGAGATCAGAAACCCCAGCAATAATTGATGGCAGCTCAAGTGAAAAAACTGAGGCCCCTATTATATTGAATGAAGTCCCCCCCCCAAGACTATATATATGTAATTTTGAAGATTTATACGTAATTTGTAGGCCATTGGGAAAAGGCAGACAATAGTAAAAGGGCCATGGTGGTGGGGATTGGGACGATGGGTCCTATACTCGAATCCGATAAATCTCGAGCTTTCACATGGACATCATGCCATCGGATCCTTTTAGTGTGGTCTACGATTGGAATGGTGAGCCCTTCGCTGGACCCAAACATACCAGTCGACATTCTTATCACATCTTTATTTATTTCTTTTAACACTTTTTAATAAATTCGGATGTGAAATTATCCGTTAATGTATGTCTCCGACCACCTATATATATATATTTATCTTACAGATAATTTTCTATTTTTTTCCTTTCATTTGATTGATCTTTGATCTAGATTCAACGACAATTCCCAGAAGAATTCTTGGTGAGTGTGAGTGGGCGCACTGGTAAATAAATTGATGTCTCTGAGATGCATGTCTTGGACTACAAATAATTCAAGTCACGGCCAAGTGTGAAATGTTTGTTCTTTCCTTCTTCACGATTGCTTTGTATTCGGGAATTGCAGAGAGAGATAGAATTGCCTTAAATTCGAATCCGGATCGCCCTCGATGGAATGGGGGGGCCGAAACCCAGATCAACGAGGGGAGGTCGAAACTCAGATACGATCTTGGGGAGAAGAAGAACCAGATCATTGGGCGGGGAGGGGGACGAACCCAGGAGCCACAACCCAGATCACAGGGTGGGGCTTGGGGGGGGGGGGGGGGGGGGGGGGGGGGGGGGGGGGGGGGGGGGGGGAGGCGTAGTGGCTCAGTGGCGCGGCTCTATTTCTTGCCTTCACTGGGTTTTTGTTTGGCTGCCCAGAAACTGGACTCTTGGGGTGTGGGGTATGGCATCGGATCTGTTAGGGGTGGAGAGAGGAGGGAAGGGCCAAAAGAGAAAGAAGATCTCTCGGTCTTCGGAGTCGGATTTGTGTTTTGGTGTGGGGGGGGGGGGGGGGGAGAGACGGCCGGTGTTTGACGCCGACGTTGGACCTGTAGGAGAGAGGGAGGGAGGGGACGGGGGACGGGAAGAGAGAGAGAGAGAGATAACAAGGGCCTGGTTTAATTTTTAATTCAGTTCTCTCTCTCTTAATTTTTTTTATTTTTAATTAATATAGATAAAGATATTTTTCTTCAAAAAATATAAAACGTGTTTATCACAGTGATCATTTCGTGAGTTTTTTAACAGAATTTGATAAAAAAGATCAAATCATTATTTTTTTAGATAGTTTAAGATCAACACGATAAAAAAAAAATGATCAAAATATCATATTTTTAAGAGTTCATAAACAATTTAGACTAATTATTGTTTTTCTTAATAAGTAAACGAGCTCTTAACCACTATGATCACTCTTTCATAAGCATATACATAGATGTCTTGAAAGGTTGTATTGTATTTTTGTTTTCTTTTTATTCAAGGGAAAAAAAATCCCACTCGGTTACTCCTCTATAGAATATCACTAGAGAAACTAGTACATCTAAATTAGGTCAACATTTACCAACAAGTTCATCCCTCGCTAAGTTCCCCATTCATATAATTAATAAAAAAGCAAAGTTACATAAATATAAGAAAAAAAAAACTAAATAAACAATAATCACCGAAGTGAAACTATACGAACACTAAGTAATGTACCCAAGAAAGTAGAATATGACATCATGAGGAACAACGTCTCAAATTATATTTTTAAAATCAGATTATAATATAGACTTCCTATATAAAAGAGTGAATAAAATTACTTTCTTTTTTTTTGTTGTTAAATATGTACCATTTTGTTGCCTTCTCTCTCTCTTTTTTTTTTTTTCCCCTTAAATAGTTGTCCTTCCTCTTGCATAACTACTGCTTTGCTTCAGGTGGCAATTGCTTGACCTCCACGTGTTCAAATTCTATTGCAAGTATTCTGACCTTTTTTTTTTTTTTTTGGGAAAGTATTTTGAGGCTTCTTAAAAGAGGCCAAAGATTAAAAAACATATTATAGAATTGTCATTATAACTTACAATTTTTTTTATTTATAATTAACTTTGTGTAAAAGTTTTTCTAGGAAAACAAAAAAGAAAAAAAAGGTTATTATTCCCCCCCCCCCCCCCCCCCCCCCCCCCCCCCCCCCCCCACCTTTTTTTAACAGATATTAAGATATTAAGAATCAAGTTTAACTAATACAGAGTCACTAACATATAAGATGAAAATTTTTACTTCAAAATGAATCCAAATGTATATTTTTCTTCTTCTTCTTCTTTTTTTTTAATTCGTACTATGATTATTTTTCTTTCTTCTAAGCATCAGTTTATTTTACATTTTTCATTCAAAACATATATATATATTCATTCAATTCTCTCTAAAAACAATTTAGCTGTTCATTTTTATTTTGTTTTATTTTATTTTATTTTATTTTTACTTTACTTTTCTTTTATTTGTTTGTCAATATTCTTTCATTCTAACCCTTTTCTATATGTTTTGTTTTTTTTTTTTTTATCTTATCTTTCCTTAATTTTTAAGCTGGTATTTTCGGCCATAATTTTTTTGTTTTCTTTTTATTTTATTTTCTCTTCGTTAAAAACTCAACATCCAACAATATTTTATCTTTTAAGGTTTTTAATCTTAGTTAATTTCTCATTGGAAACTCTAATTTTCTTAACTATGACCGAATCTAATTATGGTAAGGATTTTTTTCCTTTTTTTTTTATTTTTTTTTTTGGATTTTACCAAGAAATTAAAGGGGTTGTAAAGACTCTCTTTCTCTCTCTCCTTTTTTTTTTTTTTTCTTTCGGTTTTACAAAAGAAGACTATTATAGTTACTTTTGTTATTTTGAATATATTCTATGTAATCATTTAAGTTCCTTTGCTACGAAGAGTTGTCTCATTTTTTTTTTTTATAATACATTTTCTCTCTTTGTACTTGATATAATTAATGGATTTAAATTCAAAAAGTTATACTTAAACATCTCATTACCAATGCGACAACTATTATTGTTTCACTAATCCTTTTCAACACAATTACATTATAACTTTTATTTTGGAAATGAAAGTTACAAAGTTTACCAAAAAAAAAAAAAAAGAAGAAGAATTATAGTCAGATTATAATGTTTTATATTATAAATATAAAATATCATTGTTCTATTATAAAGACAAATTATTATTATTATTAATGTATTTTTTTAGAGAAAATTTTATTCTATTTATGTATATTGGTACGTTAATATTATAAAAACTTCAATTACTACGTGTTTTAACTAGTCATTAAAAATATGTGGAATACGATTTGCCCTTCTTTATCAACATCCCAAAGTAAATCATGGTAGGAGGAAATAAGTGCAACTATCCCAACTTAGGCTTCAATATCAATCTAAGTGCATGTTTGGTATCAGGGTTCAAACCCTAAAATTATAATCAAAATTTTTTTTTTTCCTCATTTTCACTATTTGCATAGTTTAATAATTCAAACTTTAAAAATCTATAACTTTGCATTTGCATAGATAAGTCCGAATGATATTTTTTTTAATTACGTAAAATTTTGAAACAAACGGAACAAGTTCCATATTGATATTTTGTTCCGAATACATTTCAAGTTCTTACACTTTTTAACTCTAACAATTCAAACATCTCAATAAACGCACAATCAATTTAAACATAAATTATATAATCCAAACCTTGACACTAAACACATGCTAAATCTTTCTCTCTCTTCCGTCTAAGTTTCAAAATGAAATTTTTAGTGTTTCAGATTGGATTGAAACAATTATTTTTCTACGCATTCAAAGTGAAAAGGGAAACAAAACTTCATTCATATTTCCCATTAAATCTATCATATTTAGACATTTTATAAGTTTTGTTAGAATTGATTTCGATATTTATCAAAACACACGTTCAAATATTTATACTCAGACGATTATGTTTAGATCATGTGTATCCAAACGTCAAAATTGAATAACGATTCAAATGTTTTTGTTTAAATATTTTATTCAAAAGTTATCATCAAAATGTTACCATTCAAATACACCAACAAAACGGACCCTTAATTTCTTCCTTAACATTGAATTACTAAACACCAACCAAACGGACCCCTTTCTTCCTTCCTTGGTAGGAAACGTATAGGTGCTGGACTTTTTGACTCCTTGACTATTACATGATTGGACGAGTCAAGCAAGTGCTCTGTCTTCCCACTATAACTAAAGTGACACATTTTGTTGTTTCTTGCATGTCCTTATGAGTTGCTTTTACTTGGGAGAGAGAGAAAAAAAAAAAAAAAAAAAAAAAAGTAAAAAAGTAATGTTCTTCACGGTGTCAACAGCTCATTTTATCCTTTTTTTTTTTTAATTCAGGAAAAAAATAAATAAGGCCTTAGAACCCACGCGGTTCCCTTCCGACGCTAGAACCTCATTATTAAAAAGTGAGTCTCAATGTCATTGGTTAAAAATAAAAAAATAAAAAAAATAAAGTAAGCCTCACTTTGTCCTATAAATGACTACATTCTACACATTGTTATGAACGACATCTGAAATCAGAAACCCAGAAAACACTGAAGAAGAGCAAATAATCAATATGTCTGTGGTAGTAATAATCAACAACAACAACAACAACAGAGGCAAGAAAAAACCACAGCCTCCTCCTCTTCCTCCTCCTCAGCCTCAGCGCACAAATCATCATCAAGGCCACGGTGCGGTTGTCGTGAAAACCGGCTCTACTTCTCAACCACAACGACAACAACAACAACGACCACAACAGCACCACCAACAACAGCACCAACAACAACGTAATAAGGCAACCGAGGTTGTCGTGAAAAACACAAAGGTGATGACTCAACAAGAGATCAAAGCAAAAGGGGTTGCCGTGAAGAACACTCATGTCATAAGTTCGACTCATAAAAAGGTTGTTCATCACTCCAAGCCTCAAACCAGCCCTAAAGTGGTCGTCACAAAGAAAGTTATTTACTAGTACGTACTTTGTTTGTTTGTTTGTTTTTATTTTTATTTTTATTTTATAATACCTGGTGATCCAAACGGTTGATGACTGTAAAAAGGCCCGGTTTCGGCTGTTCCTTTCTCACCTCATCAATCGGCTTTGGAAATCTATCTATTTAGTCTTTCGAGTTTCTTATTTTTCTCATGCTTAATTTTCATAATTTGTAACTCTTTTGGTTTGTAGCCCTTTTGGGCAAGTTTATTATATGTATTAAGACAAGACTTCAGTTATCTCCTTATTTATTGTAGTTTTTATGATTGAATACGAATTGTCGGCGTGATGTTTTAAAACTTCGCTCCTTTAATTTTGTTTTATTTTAACTAAAAAAACATTTTGAGAAAGAAAATGTAATAAGTAGTTGTGGTTTGAATGACAAATGTTTAAAACTAATTTAGTGCTTGATAATCAATACTCTGTCCAGAACAAAAAGAAAAAAAAAAAAATACACACCAAATTCCATGATTAATTTTTCTGTTATGCAACTGAAATTCTTTCAATAATTAGTAATCTACTCTGGCAATATTATGTTAGAATCCAAAGACGGAATCTGGGGTAATAAAAATTAGGGTTAGAATTCAAGACGTATTCTACCATAAACGTTTTTTGCTATATTCCTTTCGGTTAGTAATCTATCCAACAATATTTTTCTAAAATCCGGTATATATTTTGCCATAATTATTTCTCTCATTCCAAAATGTAATTCAAATATGATATTCTTTTCTTATTTTTTCTAGATTATTTTTTCCGTCTTCAATAGTCTATATGGCACTAGTTAATAATGACGACCGACAGTTTCGTTTGCATCGCGGATGTAGATCACCGTAAAAAATATTATTCATCATAATCTTTTTTGGCTTTTATCATAAATGATCAATCGGTGCTAGTCATCCACGCGTATTCTGATAGTTTGACAAAACTATTCATTTTAAACTAAATTATCCTTTTTCATCTTAATTTTTATCTTTTTTTAAAAAATCAATAAAAATTATAATTAATTTTTAAAAATTCAATCAACTCAAATCATTTCACCAAACGGACTATAATATTATATCTTTAGAAAATATTTATTAAAAAAAATCTCACAATGAACGTTTAGGAATCATGCAAACAAATGAACAAATGACTAAATTGTTAGAGTTTGGTTTTTGGTCTGTATGAAAAACTTATAGTACAATAGAGTTTTAATTATGAGAAATTTGTAGGATTTTGAATATATATATATATATATATTATAATTTTAAAATTTTATTATTATATTAATTTACGGTAGTCACTCATTGTATTAATCTTTAATTTAATGGATTTTTTTTTTCTCTGTCCATATTTTTGTTTTCTATCTAGAGTTTTTCATATAAATATTTGTGTTTTTATTTTTCTGATTTTATTGTTGTTTATTCTATTTTGTTCTTAATTTCATAACATAAATATACAACAACCAACTTAAAACTTTAATCCATAATCGATCCCAAAAATAAAATATTTAACACTATCAAAATAAACAACAACCACCTTTAAGGGGATGTTTGGTATTTGAGTTTGAGTTAAGATTTATAAGTTTAAATAGTAATTTTGATTGATTTTTTTCAGAAAAGATAAAACTTTTAAAAAAAAAAATAAAAATTAAGTTGATGGTGGTGAGTTTAAACTCACCACCCAAAAGGGTCCTAAACTCTAATATCCAAAAAAAGAAATTAACACTACCAAATTAATTTCAAGAGAATTCTTTGATTGACATACTTGGTAATTTGACATTGATTTGATGTAAATACTGCTCATAATAAGGCCCCGTTTGTGGTGGTTCTTGAAAAAGTGGGTTCCAAATATTTTTGTCATTTTTCTTTAATTTTAGCATTTATTTATTTAAATGATCCGTCTAGTGAATAAATTTAAGATGAAAAAATATAGTTTGAGTTAAAATTTTAGTTAATTTTTCAGAAAAGATAAAAAAATTTTCAGAAAAATACAAACTTTTTCAAAAAAAGACAAAACTAATATGAAAAAATACAGTTTGAAATTGATCAACAAACGAGGTCAAAAATTTTCAAAAAGTTTAAACTTTAAAATTTTGACTTTATCATTTTAGATCGAAATTAATTAAATTTTTTTTTTCAAATTACATAGAATTTTCATAAAAAATGAAACAAGATTTATATTGTTAATTTTCTTCTAAATACGTTATAAATTTTTACACATTTTCACTCAAAAACAGTTCATTTTTATTAAATATATATTTTTAAAATTCAAATCATCTCTAACTTTTAAAATACTGTTTTCAAACGTGATGCAAACGGACCCTAAGTCCTACCTAGGATTTTCTTTTTCATTTTATTTTTTTTAAGTAAAAAAGCAAACCCTTCTCGACGAAGGAATGGAAGGTACACGAGGGAAAAGTGGGAGCTGACTAATAATGAGGAAGAGAGAGAGTGGGAAGGTGTAGGAAAAGCAGAAAGTTTTGTCGTATTTCTATGCACTTTGGACGTTGACTCGACCACTGAACAAGCGGGTCGTTCTTTCTTGAGACTTTTCCAACGCCTTTCGATTTTTTCCACGAGAGAGAGAGAGAGAGAGAGAGAGAGAGAGAAAAGCTCAATAATAGATTTATAATAAAATTAATTATAAAATTATCGTTAAAGTATGTTTATAATCATCTTATTTGATTCATTTTGATTATTCATCTATTTTTTATCGGTCTAACTACCTACTAGCCAAATATTTTTGAAATATATATATATATATATAATGTACTAGTATGAACTGTCACCATAATCTACAATCATTATCAAAACTAGTCTTGTTTCAGCAAATATTTTATACATGTATCTGCAAAGCCTTCCTTGACGTTAAAATCCACGGAGTCTATCTACAATAGCATTTTTATCCATTCTCACTTTCTTCTTCTTTTTTTTTTTTTTGGATAAGTATCCAATGTCACTTTGTCACGTGTGTGTATGTCTGTGTATATATAATACATCTATATTAGTTGAATCATATATATTATTTGAACGCATATGCACGTATTAAGCTTATTGAAGTTCTTAAAAATATTAAAATGATGTGTTTGACAAAATTTATTTTAACGAGAAACAAATCAAGAGATTATTTTTACTAGGTAAATTTAAAATATATAAAATTTTAAGGGAAAGCTAAAATTGAAAGAAAAAATGTTTATAAATTCCCTCTAAACTTTGTTATTAGTGTTAATATACCCCATAAATTATGAATTATATCTATTGTGCCTCCTGAACTTTAACATTTGTGTCAATTTACCCCCACAATTAGTTGTTATTAGTTTTTTTCATTATCTTTAATGTCAAAATACCCAATAAATTTTGTTTTTGTGTCAAAATGCTCCATGATCTTTGTATTTGTGGTAAAATACACCGTGATTTTTAATATTTTTGTTAAATTGTCACATCTATCATATTTTATTTATCTAATATTGTATAATTACCTAAATTTTTTAGAATAGGTAAAAAAATTATTTTTTCTACTAAAAGAAAATGTATCTTATTTTTTGCCCGCTTTTTTGTTTTTGGCTTATTTCAATTAATATTTACATATATTTTGATTTTCTTAAACAAAAAAACTACACAAATTATATTCATTATTTTATTGTCCTAATATTATAATTTTTAGTTTAATTAAGATTGATAATACTGTATCAAAATATGCAACTAATCATTTTTTAAATTAAAAAATATAACTAAAAATAGGTATTAGAATAAATTTACAATAGTTATTATCATTATGAGTTTAAGCAAATACGTGAATGAAATTCATTATGATTATAATTTCAAATTATGTAGGCCAAGTAAATAGCGTATTTGAAATCCAAATCATGCATCTAAGTCTTATCAATTATGATTACGCATAAGTAAACTCATAACCCAAATAATCTTGAATTAAAATAAGTAAAAGAAGAAAAAAAAAACATGTGTTAAAAAATAATTCATATCACTTCATTATGATAATATATATATTTTTACATGTTCTAAAAAATTAATAATTATTAGGTAATTATACAATATTTATAATTAAAATAAGATAAATGAGACAGTTTAATATAAATATTAAAGATCATGGGGTAATTTGACACAAATGTTAAAGATCACGGGATATTTGGACATTAAAGATAACAAAAAAACTAATGACAACTAATTGCGGGGATAACTTAACACACATGTTAAAATTCAGGAGACATAATAGGTATATTTTATAATTTATAAGACATATTAATACTAGTGATGAAATTCACGAGGAATTTATGATTTTTTTCTAAAAATAAATTAAGGGAAAAGCCAAAAGAAAAAGTAAAGGACCAAAAAATTAAAATAGAGGGTTTCAACCAAAACCAACCCGTGGTGCCTTAGGACTAGATGAGACAATTACCCAAGTAATAACATTTTTTTTCATCCATTGTCCATGACAATTTTTCCCCTTATAACCAGACATAAACTTAGTGTTTATGTGTGTCATTTGATCTAGTGTTAATTTTTGTATTATATTAATACAATAATCTTTAAATTTATATAATTCAGATGCTTTTTTTTTTTTGAACTAAATTAGGAGAAAAAGTACTTACAGTGGGACACGATTGAAACATAGAAAATGTTTAGGAGAAGTAAATTAAAAAGAAGAAGAAGCCAATAATCAAATTTTTGATGCAACAAGTATACTAGTAATAGTAGTTGCATAAGAAACAAAATAAAAAAATAAAAAAGAAAAAGAAAAGAAAAAAGAATCATTATATTACATATATTACCAAAGCCAATGAAAAGAATTCACCAAAAAAAATAAAAAGCCAATAAAAAGAAACCTGGAAAGTAAGGGGAAAATTGAAGAAACAGTTCAAAAGATGATAATTCTATCAAGAATACTTCCTTAATCAATCAAACAATCATACAGAGTAGGACTGGCAATACGGATCACGACACGATGACAAAAGATGATAATAACATATATAAGAAACAAAATAAAAAAGAAAAAAGAAAAAGAAAAAGAAAAAGAATCATTATATTACATATATTACCAAAGCCAATAAAAAGAATCACCAAAAAAAATAAAAAGCCAATAAAAAGAAACCTGGAAAGTAAGGGGAAAATTGAAGAAACAGTTCAAAAGATGATAATTCTATCAAGAATACTTCCTTAATCAATCAAACAATCATGCAGAGTAGGACTGACAATACGGATCACGACACGATGACAAGATTTGAAAACGACACGAATTTCACGGGTTCAGGTTGAGAAAAATAGGATACGGGTCAAATTCGGGTGATCCGAAATTGACACGGATAAAAACGGATCGTGTTTGAGTTGGACTCGTAAAACCCGAAAATGACCCTTTTTTTTTCGTGTCAATTTCAGGTTAAATGTCGTGTCAATTTCAAGTGACCCGAACACAACCCAGGTCCGACCCAAAAAAGTTTGATATGCTTGAAAAAAAAAACCATAAATCCTTTTACTTTACCTTTTTATGAATTTAGAATATAATTTACTTAAAATTTTTGTGTTAAATTCAAATTAAATGCGGGTTTAATTTGGATCCAATTCGAGTTGCGGTTTCAATTCGGATCAAATTCGTGTCGTGGGTTCAGTTCTTGTCACGGATTCAGTTCGTGTCACGGGTTTAGTTCGTGTCACGGATCAATTTCGTGTCGCAGGTCAAGTTCGGTTCGTGTCGTGTCAACCCATTACGGGTTCGTGTCTTGTTCGTGTCGCGGTTTTAAAGTCATTTTTGTGTCACGAGTCGTGTTCTGGTTGGAGAAGAAAAAATTGACACGACTCTAACACGACATAAATTTGACACGTGACACGAATTGACACCCCTAATGCAGAGTACCCAAACAAAACGTCTGATAACAGACCAAACAACGTTTGATCAACAATATCTTCTAAAAAAAATAATCATTCAAGTAATTATTGCAAACAACATTAAAACCCTGCGCTTTAACGCTGTGAAACCTAACAGGTAGAAAAAAAATAAAGCATACTTAATATTCAATATAATCTCTCTTTTAAGATAGTTTCCAACAAGTTGGAGATTGATTTTACAGCACAAGAGATCAATCTCTGTACATAATTTTGGTTAGTTGTTCCCAAAGCTAATTAACAGAAACAAATATTTCTGAAAAAAAAAAAAAAACACCTAAAAACAAACAATTACTGTGGATCAGAACCTTGGATTACATTAGAAACAATATTTCGTAACTGAAGGGATGTAATTTACCTGCGAAAAAGATGACGAATCGACAGAAAAATTAGTTCATCGGCCAATTTACGCAGCAAGGTTCCGCTTTGTAGCTTCCATTTTCACTAAAAGATCTCTAATTTCCACTTCCATTCTCCTCTTCATATTGGAGTACTCGAGATGCGTTCGTTCTATAGCCTGCAGTTCTTCGAGCTTCTGTTTATGCATTTGCTCTGATTCCGCCAACCGCAACTTTGCTATTCTACTGGTGTACTCTTCCTCAATCTTTTCGTTCTTTGCAATTGCGATGCGCTGCAGCCCCTCGGCCTCTCTTCTCGCGTCATCAGCTCGTGCCTGGAACATTTTAGCCTCTGCAAGTTTAATTTTCACAATACTCTCCAACTCGTCGAAAAGAGGCTCCTTCAGAGTACTACTTGTCTGCAACTCCAAGTCCACAATGCGTTTATCATGCCGGACATAGCTATAGCTAGGAAGTAAACTAGCAGATATTTCCAACTGAGGGGCCTTTTCTGGTAAAACAGAATTTAGCCACGCAGGCTCTTGGCTCGGCCCGGCGGTCCATTGCTCCCTTTACTTTGTTCCTTCCCATATGTAAGAGTAGTATTGCTCAACTTGAAAGAATCACCATCTGCAATCAATGAGACGTGTGTAAATAACAATCTCATAATTCAGCTTCCATGTTGAGCAGAAATTGCATTAGTAGGAAGGACTACAATAAGTAGGTGAGGGAAGAAGCCCAAACAGAGTACTACGAAAAAGCATCCATGATCCTACATATTCAGCAAGCCGACGCTATCTCTCGAAACATTGACACTTGTAAAGCTAGCAATAAGGATGAGGTACAAACTACCAATCAAACGATATTCAACAGCTTACCAATTTCCAGCACCACAAAAATATTTATATAAAAAATCTTAAATACTCCGAGCTCCAGAGGCCTAAACAAGTAAAAAGTGCAACAGAAACAAAAAAAGGGGGAAAAGAAAACCTAATACTTTCGCTTCTCAAGCAAACAAGAATATTGCATTTCATGTAGCATAAAAATAGGGCTAAAATCGATTAGAGTTCCTATGAAGTTTGAACTATCTATTTGGTATCAGAATTTGGATATCTAAGGACAAGTAGTAAAAAGCCTTTACTTGACCTAAATACCTAATGTTAAGTCTATTGGGTGTATAATAGAACATAAAATAATTCTTTAATCATCTGTTAATCAAAACAAAAACCAATTATTCTAAAAGGTTGAATAAGAAGTCCATCAATCAGTTGATTTGATATAATTGCTCCGCTAAACGCATGAAAAAACAACAACCTCAAGCACAAATGTAAAGTTACAAACGGATTTAAGTATTCTCAACTCTGAAACAGAACTTTCACTGAAGAAATTATTTACTTCATAAATTAGAGAGATAAAACATTACTTTTCATTTAGACAAATTGCAAGAAAACATGGCCAAAGGAGAGATTTTCCAAATTCTACGTTCTAATGACTGAAACATGAGTATGTCTAAGAGTTGTTTTTAAGAACTCTAACCGTCCAAGTTCCCATATATTTCCCACGCAAACATAAAAAACGAAACAAGTCCCAGGCACAAGATCTCTCGTATCTGTATATGTAGAGAAACTTTTAACTTGTTTTCTAATAGTTTCTTTAATTGCTTCCTCGATGTCTTGCACATGAACACACCTCAGTTAATCAGTTAATAAATTTCAAGAATCGTTAAGCAACAATGAGAGAATTCTTGTTTGAGAAGATAAATTTCATTACCATTCAGGAAGGCCATGATGTGACTGTAAACGCCAGGAAGGTCAGACTTATTCGTCAATCTTGTCAACATTTGACCAGCAATCTCATGAAGTCGTCTCCCTCTCAAATCCTTGCTTGCTGCAAAAATTCTTTTGACATATCGAGTTCCTTGGAAAGAGTTTCAGCCGTCCACTCCTTTGCAAAATTCTGAAAAACCTCCTTCACGAAGCCAACATCTCGGAAGGGTGATCACAGGCAACACAATGAAATTGCATCTCAGATGTTCCTTGTGACCCAGTGGCACTACGTCCATTTCTAATATAGGACTCCCGCAACCCGCAATCAGCATGGCACCAATGAAGACACACATCGCAACCAACCCAACTACAGGTGTTCGACGCCATGTCGAATTTTGAGCAGACAAGACACATACAAGTGCTGCAAAAGCCAGTCTTCTGAGAGCAAACTTTGCAATCACACTCATCCACAGGCACGGGACTTCGGCAAGCGAGATTCCTGCACCTTGAGTTGAGAAAAATTTCTGCCAAATCAGAAGATGAAACACTCATATCTTGCTGAAGAAAATCCGGCAAACCAGTCTTGAGGGCAACCAATATTTCTAACTGTACCCTATGGGATTTCAGTAGCATTTCCAAGTTTAGCTCTAGCCTATTCACCAGCGCTTTCTTTAATAAAGACATTTGTCGATGTTTATCCGTGTTCAGCATGGTCTCACGAATGCTCTCCTTTAGACATGCCAAGGATTGTCCATTCATTTCATGAAATTTCCTAGCCATTAACGGTATCGGTTCTGTTACTATCCTGCCAATGACCGTCTCAACAACCTCAACCCCACCAAAGGGAGACTGTTCTTGGTCCATTTTAGAGCTACTAGTCCTATATAAACTACCACTACTTTTCTCTCTCATCAGCCTCTTCCTCTCAAAACTATAACTTGATCAATATCATGAGACCCAACACTATGGGAAGGTGACCTTACATCATCATGGTGGTGCCTCGAGTGTCCTCCACCCGACAACTGCTTATGGAAGCTGAGCTGCCTTTCCAAGCCATTGGCCATCTTAGAGCTACTACCCTCCGGCCCCCTGGGATGCTGACCTTGCACACATTGACCATTCGAAGCCGGTTGAGATTGCTGGTGAGATTGAGACCCATTTCCATTCAGCAAGATCCTTTGATACAGCGGAACTTCTTTACTATTGTTCTTCGGCTCATTCTGAGACAGTGCCTGCCAATCGATCCCCCCAAACAGGGGACGACTTTTAACTGATTGTTCAAAGTTGTCAAGGAATTCTGCGTTAGAGAGCAGCTGGGGTTGTGATAAAACGACTGCGAGCCTGAGAAGGAAACCGACGCGCGTAAACCCATCCGAATTGGTCCTAAACGTATTAGTCAAGGACTGAACACTCCTCGCTTGACCAGGGGAACCGGGAGCTGCACCAATGGGTAACAAAACATTCGGTAAGCTAAGAGAAAGATCGAGCGGTTCAAGCGTGAGCTTTTCGTCCTTCTGCATACTACTAGCACAGATCTATCAGCTTTCCCCTGTCTTCTTACAGGAGAGCTACTAAACAGCTCAAACCCTCTAGTGCTGGGTCCTTCCAGTTCTATATCACTTTCTTTGCGAGCCATGAGATCTCCGGGCTCTCTCTCAATCCAGCCACCATCACCCTGCAGCAGAATCCACAACATTTGTCGGTGTAACCACAACACTTTTCCCTTTATCCTTAAAACTCTGAGCCAAACCTCTCTGTTGCCTTTGTCATGTCTTCTTCAACCGCACCATCCTCCGTTCTTTCGTTATCCATCCCCGTCTCTTTGACACCCTCTAGCTCAGCCTCAAGATCTATACCCTTGTTCTCCTGCGTTCCGAATCCGATTGCAGCAACTTCTCCTCAACTGGGTGGCGTTGTGCTGCCTCATCCTTACCTTCCTCACCGCCCCTCGAACAATCTTCCTCTCTCTTACCACCTTCATTATGGCTTTCAGTCTTAATATCGGACCCGCTGCCGACTTTTTCCTTAGCCGAATTGCTCTCGTGCTTCGGTAATCCATCAACTTCTCCATCTACATCTTTAACTCACGAACACCCTTCTCATTCCTTTCATCCATATCTTCTTTACTCGATAGCTCATCTTGATCCTTTACAACAATATCCATATCCTCACTCTCACCATGGACCTTAACTTCTTCTTCCTTTTCACCTCCACCTTCCGGAACCGATTCGGACTTACCTCCGGCCTCGGATTTCGGTTCCGGCTCAAGCTCTCCTTCCTCCATTTCACTACTGCTCCTACTCTGCACCTGAACTCCCTCTTCCTCCTCCTCCTCCTCCTCCTCACTGGTCTTCTTCACCTCGACACACTTCGACTTGCTCACTCCCACTGAGTCCTTCGACCATGTCGGCGACTTCGACTTCGATTTCGAAACCGAAACAGACATCGATTTCCCGTCCCTCAATCCCTCGCCGGAAGAGGAGGAGACCTAACCCGAGACTGCTCGCTCCCGGAATCCCTCGACACGTCGGCGACCTCACATCCCTAATCCCCTTCCCTCTCTCCTCCACCAACCTAGTCCTACTCCCTCCTCCATCATCAAACTCCTTATTCCGCCGCCGAATCTCCGCCACGACGACACCGCACTCCCTCCCTCCTCGACCGGTCCCGCTCCGACCTAAACCCCTTCGGAAACTCCCTTCTCGGACCACAAAAGCTCTCCGACCGTGCATCAAGCTCCTATCATATCCTCTACTCTCTCCCCGACCACCACCGCCGCATCCCTGTACCGATCGAACCTTTCCTCCTATCGAAACCCTCGAAATCATGCTCCGATCGCTTCCGCCACCATCCTCACTCCCTCCCGATCGTCCTCCACCGCCGATCGATCCCCATCGTACCGACCACCACTCGCCGCCGCCGAACCAGACGGCGACGAAGACACCAAACCCTTCCTCACCGTTTCGGACTTGTAGTAGAAGAGTCTATGCGAAGAAGAAGAAGACAACGACGACCTGTTCGGATTCGGGTTCGGGTTCGGGTTCGGATTCGGATTTTCCTTCCATACGAATCCAGATCGTCGCTCGATCTCAGCCTCTTCATTTTTCAATTTCAAATCACAAAAAAAAAAAAAAACAAAAAACAAAAAAAAAATTCCAAAAATTAACAGAGCTAAAAAGCAAGAGAGAAAAACCCCTAGAGAGAGATCTGGTGTTCTAGAGAGAGAAAATGGAGGAACCAGAGAGGGGAAATGACGGCAGGGGCAGGAGGGAGGCGGAGAAGCGAGCCGGCGGGCAGGGTGCGGGGGTAAATATGGGGAGGTAAGGAGGGCCATAATTGGAAAGGTGGGAAATAAAGGAGAAGGAGGAGAAAAAAAGGAAAGGAAGGAAGAAAGAAAGAAAGAAAGAAGGTGGTGATTTTGGTTATGGGGTTATCTCAGTCAACGCAGCTTAACTGCTGAGAAAGAAGTGAGAGAGAGAGAGAGAGAGAGAGGGAGAGAGAGTTGAATACGCAACGTACGTGGAAGGCAGAGAGGAAGGAGGACTTTTGTTGGGAGAGGTGCAAAGTGTCTGAACTGGGACCCAATTTTGGGACAGGGGTGCGTCTTTCCAGTGCATGTTAGTTGTGGCACTTGGTCGTAGGATTTTTATTTTTATTTTTTATTTTTTGGACTTGAGTGTGGCCGAGTGCACTGTGATGTACAGTGTGCTCTCTATGATCTTATAATAGGATGATTGATTGAATTTAAATGTTCCTTTAAATTGAATGTTAGGGACCGAATTTTAGATATTTTGATTGGAGCTTAATGAAGAGTACTTGGTGGAAAAAAAAATTTGTTTTGAGTGAATAAAATTATAAAAACTTAAAATATTAAGGAAAAAAATATCAATGTAGATCTTATTTTGTTTCTCTCAAATTTTAAACAATCTATAAAAAAATTTATCTTACTTCAACTTAAATTAAAAAAATTATGCATTTTTTTTTAATTTGAGTTTATTATAAATATGTACAAAAGTTTTATTGGAAATTAGACATAGAACACCATATTCAAACATCCCCACCCTCTTAGCATTCAAATGTATTATTGAATTGTGTATTTAAATTATATCTGTGTTTGAATAGTGTTTGTTAAAAGTAACATTTCGTTAGTAAGGGTTTTTTTTTTTTTTATTGTATTTTGGTCTGTAATTGTGGTGGTTTTTTTCCCCAATTTGTTGATGTGTTTGTTTGGTTTTCAGTCTATGTTTAGTTGGTTCACTTCAATCAAACTTTTTCATAATTTTTTTATTTTTCTTTAAATTTAAATCAATTCCATTTTTACATATCAATATCTCTTTTTAAAACTTAAAACTTTAAAAATTCGTGACTTTCTTATTTTCAAATCAAAATGATATGATTTTCTAATTGTATAGAATGACGAGATAAACCAAATAAGATCCATATTATTATTTTTCCGAACAAATTTTGAATTTTACACTTTTTAAGTATTTTCAATCAAACACACTATTCAAACCATTAACTCAACTCTAATAAAAATATTTCCAAAACTCCAATTCAAGTGGACATACCCAACAGGAGCACAGGTTCCTTAGGTTCAGTCAATTGTATATTCTTTATTGAATCTATAGGATGTTGTTAAAGAATCAAGTACTTGCTTAATTTTGATGTATTTTTCTTGTTTCAATACCAGATACGCTTCTTCCCTCTAATGTTTCATTCTAATTTACCAGTGGTTTGTGTCATACTTTTTCTGTAATATGTTGTCACGTGAGTCATACTTTATGTTTTCTTTTATTTAAAATAATAATTCCTTAAACAAATAAAAAAGTCAAATAAATATATATTTTGAACTTAAAAAATTATTATTTTCCAATCATAAACTGCTTACATTGAATAAAGAAACGAAAAGGGGCAAAATGAAAAATTCTCATGACAATAGAAAAATTGGATAATGTTATCTCATATCAAAATCAGAAGATTATATACCAATATAAAACAAGAAATCAATGGTTGCAGTCATAAATTAACGAGAAGCTCGTATTTGATACATTACAAAATGTAAATCTCAAGTTTAACAGATATATTATATTACGGACATTGACTTCAATATTATCATTTAAGTATCATCTTATAGTATATAACATATGAATTATTTTTTTTATGATATAATTACCACATCCATTATAAACATCTACTATATTTAAAAGGTTAAAATTAGAATGTGTATTCTTAACATTTCTATATCATACAAGAAATGACAATCTATGTTCCACGATATATTCCTTAAAGCAAGTTCTTAAATAGAATTATTGTTTTCTCTTTCCTAATATCTTTTGTATTCTTTTCACTCTATTCCTTTCTCTCTAATTCTGGAGAACAAAATTCAACCTTGACCATAATGCAAAATGCATATGTAATGGTTTGATTTTTCAAGTTCATTTGACCAATCAGTCATTTGATTGACACGTGTCGTTGTACAATTGGTTCTCCATTTTCTATTTCAGTGGAGCCTGCAACTTTTTGTCGTGTGAAATACTTTGCCAAAGAAAGGTTTCACCATTGGCCAATCGCATTTTATTACTGATAAAGGATAACAAAATTTTATGTACTCGCGATCGTGTCCGTCAATATTAAACTAACACAAGTGGCAACATCATACGGCGAGTTTCCACTAATATACCGACAACAGTAAGCAGTTCAAAAAGGATGAAAGAGATGGTTTGACTCTTCCTTAGACTTCCAACGTCACAATTCTGCTTTGATTTTGACTCTCTCTCTTTCTCTCTCCTCTTGTTCGAATTATTAATGTTGGCAGTGAAATGGAGGGTGGAGATTCTTTGTAGGGGTTAAGATCTAAAGTTTTGATTTTCGGCTGGGCCCACCATTTGGAAGACGTAGACCAAACGTGTCAGGCACAATTATGACAAATCAACGGTCGAGATGGGCCCAAAATTTTTGTTCTAAAGCGAATCTACGGTTAAAGAGAAGAAGTCAATTGGGTGGATTTTGGAAGTTTTTGGCCCAAATGAGAATGCTAGTCTTATCTCATTTTGTGCTGATTTTCATCCAATTGTTTCTGTAAATTTCTGATTAATAGGAGATATCAAAACAAATTAATTGCTTGTGTTGTGAAGGCATTTTAATGTTTTTGGAATTATTCTTCTTTCCAAGAGGTAGTCAAGTTCTTTTTTCTCCTCCAAAAGAAAAAATAATAATAAGTTGTCGACTTTATTCAAGGAAAAAGGGGTAATCTTTGCATCTGCCCTTTCTCAATCAGAGGAGAGAAAAAACTCTTCTTGAGTTTGAAGGATAATTACAAGCAACAACTATACCGTAACCAGGGGAAGAGAGAGAGAGAGAGACAATTTGATTATGATCCGTTACTTCATTTTATCATTAAAAAAAAAATGACAGTAATTGCTAGTGAGATCAGATTGTACTTCATTTTCCACGCATAAAAAAATACATTGTCATGAAATATGAGACAATTTACGAATAATAATCTCCAGACTAAAAAACAAGTCACCAGTCAACACATAATCGCTAGCGAGAAATCATATAAAGTTGATCAAAATTAGTATAGAAAATCATTTTCAACATATCAACGAAGAATCACAAACAAAATAGACGAATCTCACTTAAAAGACAATTCCTAATCACTTGCAATCAATCTTGAATTGGAAGTCAGTGGTTACAGGGTAAGGCAATAAAGGTTCAGATTGAAAGCATAATTGAGTGAAATCATGCAACTAAAGTTAGTAATCAGCTCTTATAAATAGAAGTATTCAACACAAGCCCAATGCATCCATCATTCACAACATCTTCAGCAGGGTACATTTCTATTTCACAAATTCCCCTCCACTCTCTCCCTTAGCCTAAAAAATACCCGCAAACCTCTATGAATTCACGTTTCTTTGTCTTTGTTTATTTTTCTACTAATGACTTATTGCATTTATGTCCCATTGACTCGCTACACGTTGACAATTTGCCTCTCGTCCTTTCTGATTATTGATCATAACTTTATTTGATTTGTAGATTTCAACCTCTACAATCACTTGGGTCAAAACTATGACGCTAATATTTTTCAATTTAAGTCGACTTTAAGAAGAGCTTTATGTGTATGATCCTTTTATTATATAAAAATTCTTTATTAATTAATCCACTTGCAATAATAATTGCTTGTTTGGTTCTAACTGTGAACTTAAGGTTTTTCATATCAGTTTTTGTTTTGTTTTTTTTTTTTTTTTTTCCTAAAAAATCAACAAAAATTATAATTAGTTTTTGAAAATTCAATAAATTTCAATATAGAAATTACCTCTCACACCTGTGCTCCAAACACATGCTAAATCTTTTTAAAGTTAGAACATAATCTTCAAGCAACGAAAGAAAATCAATAACATTTGAAATAACAAAATTTAAAAAAAAACCATTCTTAAAATATGATCCATTATTTCAATTGACATTACAAATTGTGAACACTTCTACTTAGAAAATCCATTTTTTGCATAAAGAAAAATGTTTCAGTTTTACAATAATACTTGGAATATAATGATATGTAAAATTTAGGCGTGAGTTAAAATGAGACCTCAATCTCATTTTGTACAGATTATAAAGAGCCATAAACTTAATTATTTTCCAATGTGGGACTGTTCTGTTAGGAAGCTGTGACATTTATTTCTTTCTTTTCGTAAGTTGATTTTTCTCTTTTACTTGACAGCACAAAAATCGCTGTGTTAGAGCTAACTTAACGGTTTGTTTGTTTTTTTTTTTTCCCTTCCCAAGTTAATGGTTTTAATGTATCATTTTTTAATGATTAGTGTTGTGACACAACTTCAACCCCAATTATTGATGCCAACCATGTGGTGGCTGAGTGAGCATAATTTTATTGGAAGATGTAATCTTTTAATTCTATTTAACATGATAATTATTTGATGTCATCAATAAAATCATAGTAACCTGTATGTAATTACTTTGAGATTAAAATTGAAGTAATTCTTTCCAAAATATTAACTTCTAATCGCTACGGATTTGTCTAATTTCTTGGCACTTAATTAGTGATTAAGAATCATCCCTAAATGCTTTAGGTATTAACACGTAAACATTTACTATAAGTTTCGATCCGTGTTATTCCACTCTTCCTTCGCCCGGAAAAGATGCATTATATGGGTAAATGGCTTTCTTAAATATCTGTTATAAATAAATATCTGAATTTAAAAAAAATAATCATTTAAAAAATGTATAAATAATTAATTTAATTGATTGATCTGATCAATCACTAATTATCAGTATAATCTATATTTTCACCGGTTAATCATTTACTTACTCAATGAATCACTAACACCCAAGTCATTTTTCTAAATAGAAAATAATTTGCTTATTTTTAAAGAAGTGTGTTAAAAATTACCTATTTGCGAAATTTACGGAAAAAAAACTATCCTTGCATGAAGTCGAGAAAAAAAAAAAAAAGGCAGCGGGCAAGGCAGGCCACGAGGAAGGTGGCCGCACAGAGTCAGAGCAAAAGGCGGAGCCAGACAAGACCAGGCCTTAAGGGCCAGGAGAGGCCTGCCGGGGCGAAAGATGGGGCGCATTCTCCAATTCCCATGAGAGAGCAAAATACAGTAA